>APFE030323410.1:0-42265 GCA_000404065.3 Pinus taeda
TTATTGATGTTGCTATATTGATGATCAACGTAGAGAAGCTTATGTATTGTGTATGTTTTCCGCAATAGTACATGATCAGGATAATCTCCATTGAATATGTGTTAAATTATTCAAAATTTCTATAGAAATTCTGAGGCATCCAAGCTCAGTTTGGTTTTGTGATCTCAGAATCGGTTTAGGTGAGGTCGTGGTATGGTGAGGATGGAGGTGGTTTAACCTATGGATTCCATTGGTTGTTTATGGATTGGTTTATCCTATGAGATCCCACATTCATGCTTGGAATATGGCATGAGAGTGATTGGTTGAAAGAAATATTTGGTTCAGCCAATCTATGGTCGGGTGGTACATGGAAGTCTCAAACCTGGTTGGCTTTTGCTTATGTTTAATAAGAGCTAAGTTTCCCTTGCTTTTGATTGGTAAATGTACTTGTTATTATGTGGCTTTAATGGTTGTTCTCTCATTGTTATTTATCTGGTTATATGTCGGTTATAAGCATGGTTATATGACAGTTCTCAGTCATGGCTCTTGTCATGTTTTTATTTGTAATTGAATGAATAATGAATGCAAGACCTAATTGGAGTTATAAAAGCTATTGCCAGAAGGCAATGACCCTTCTCGTTAAACCTCAGATAATTTTACAGTCCCTTATTATCAGACTTGCATTCATGACCTATAGGCTGCATATTTACCAAGTGTTTGACGAAATGTCATTCGTGATTAGACCAAGGTAGGTCAAGTATTTGATCAAGTTTGTTATCAAAATCATTTTCTTCGTGTCTATTATGAGTTATGAAAGTTTCATAGAGTTCTGGGCAAAGGCTAAGCCCCAGCCCTGGAAAATAGCCTTAAATCTTGCAATTGCTAGCATATAAATAGCATAAAAAGGCTACAGTCACACTCAAGAAGTCTCATGGGAGAAACTAGAGACCCATAGTCACTTGAATTCCTTGGCAAGGGAGTGACTAGAGCTCTAAGTCAGGAAAAAGGAGAGTTATCTCAGGGGTTGGACCTGCAGGGGAATGGCTGCTCCTCGAGGTCCTGTAGCACTTGAGAGAAGTTAGTAAGGTCTTAAGTTATCAACTCCATTTCCTTAAGGTCATATAGGATGCTGAGTATTATCATAATAGCCTGTCATCTCATGTTTACGCTAGCAAGGCGGTGAAAGTGGGTAGATATGAGAGGAGGCATGTTATAGGGTGGTATCAAAGCAGGTTGTGCTCTCTTGGGTAAACTATGATGTTGTCAAGGTTATGGTTTTCATGCATGGGGTTATGGTATACATTTGGTATGGTCATGCTTGATGTTGTTATGTTGTTATGTTGTTATGTTGTTCTGTCGATATGATTATATGGATATGCTTATAATTATACATGCACATGCTAATGTGGATTGATCTTGCAGAAGAGATAAGCCTCCTTTGAACATCACTAAGGTATGGATTTGATTTTGGTATCGATTTGGTTTATCTGACATGGTACACTTGCAAGAAGAAGAGAATTAAATATGATGAGAAAAATGGTAGACTACAATTCCTATCACTCTCCCTACAAATCAGTTGGGTAGCAAGGAGAAGAGTATTCTCCTGGTATAGAAGATACATTGAGGAGCTTGAGGGAAAAGATCAGAAGTTGCGAAGCATACAATGATAGGTTAGTTAAGGTTCAGGGAAGACTTCCAAGGTCTCAGGAGAAGCAAGTAGAGGTTAATGCAACAATCCATCAAAGCTTGTCAAATTTACGGAGACAAGGATGGTTGAGGATCAGTAAAGAGCAGGAAGAGAAAACTAATAGACCATATGGTAGCAAGTCTAGGTCCAGAAATAGGTTGGACAGAGGGGACACAACTAGAGGTGGCAGATCATTGGATACACCTGACAAGAGGACTAGTATGTATGGGCGTCATTCTAGTTCCTCATCTAGGAGACATCATCACAGTCATCACCGTCATCATCCTTATAGGAGGGGTGAGTATTTAGTTCAAGAAAGTAAAACCTCTTTCATTTGATGGAGAGATGAAGAAGGCAGAAGATGCAGAGGCATGGTTGCTTGGGATGAAGAAATTATTTAAATTGCATAGATACTCAGAGAACATGAAAGCCAAGATAGCCACCTTCAGTCTTAAAGGGAAAGCAGATATTTGGTGGGAAGATGTGAATAATGTCAAGGGAATTCAGTAGGATGAGTTGATTTGGGAGGATTTTGAGAGAATCTTCAAGAAGAAGTACCTATTGGAGAGGTATTATAATGATAGAGCTAAGTAGTTTTATGAGTTGCAGATGGGTTAAATGACAGATAATTAGTACACTAGAAAGTTCCTAGAGTTGTTGAGTTATGTGCATTATCTCAAGGAGGCTAAGATTCAAAGGTTCATCAATGGATTGCCAACAACATATAGAGACCAGATTGAGTTTTATGAGCCTAGATCACTAGAGGAAGCCATCCGAAAATTGAAGCATTGTTATGAGTAGTCAAAGCACAAAGTTGAGCTTGAACGTGACTTGAAGGGAAATGAGAAAGTGAAAGAGAAGTGGACACCGAAGCGGGGTAGACCTCAGGACGTAGTTGAGAAAGAAAATGTGGTTACTTACAATAAGTTCAATACAATTGAGAAGGGACATGGGTCACAGACTAGAGGTGATGGTAGAGGACTGTTGCAATGTTGGGTTTGTGGCAAAGATCGTGGTAAAAACGATTGTCCATTGTACCAGGGAGGTAGGCCTCAGATATATAATGCTCAGGAGGCGTAGGCAGTTGGGGTTGTGGACAACAAACAGGTAGAACACGAGGCATCCATTATTGAGATTGAAGGTAAGCTTTGTGGTTAATTTATTTCTATTTTGATTGATCTTGGATCTAATTATAGTTATGTTAGTCTTGATCTAGTAGATAGGTGTGGCTTGAGAATATAAGTGCATGCAGAGTCTTGGTTGGTGTAGTTGGATACAGGTAATAAGAAGAGAGTGCATAATTGGGTAAGAGTTTTTTCATTTGAGTTTCATGCTATGCCTATAGCAACACATTTGAACGTATTGCCATTGGGATCATATAGTATGCTTTTGGGTATGGATTGGTTGTATCTTCACAGGACCAAGTTAGATTGTTATGACAAGGTTATTGAGTGCCTGGATGATAATGGGGAAAAGAGAATCTTACAGGAAAATAAGAAGCCTACATTAGTGAGGATGGTCAAATCTATGCAGGCTAAGGGCAGTTGCAAGAAATGGTGGGTAATGTTTGTAGTTCATATTTCCAGTGACAAGGGTAAGGATGTTAAGAATGCATAATATTTAAGAGGTACCCTATACTAAAGCAATTTTGGGATGTGTTTCCAGCAGAGATTCCAGAGTTGTCTCCCCATAGGGAAGTGCATTTTTCTATTGATTTGGTACCAGGGGCATCACCAACATCAAAAGAACCTTACAGAATGAGCACAGCGGAGTTGGTGGAGTTGCATTTGTAGTTGAAGGAAATGATTGAGAAGGGGTACAATAGGCCAAGTGTATTTCCTTGGGGTGCACCAATATTTTTTGTGAAGGAGAAGGATGGTACTCTCAGGGTATGCATTGATTACAGCCAGTTGAACAAAGTGACATCAAGAACAGGTATACATTGCCCAGGATTGATGACTTATTTGATCAGTTGAAGGAAGCAATAGTGTTCTCAAAGATTGACATGAGATTAGGATACCATCAATTATGCATCAAAGAAGAGGACATCTACAAGATTGCCTTCAGGACTAGGTATGGGCATTATGAGTTTCTTGTAGTTCCATTCAGTTTGATTACTGCTCCAGCTACTTTTATGATACAGGTGGATATTGGTGGCCACCCGCCAAGTCCACTTGGACCCCCACCATTATTTCTTTCAGATTTTCAGTTTCCTTAATTGTAGCACAATTTAATATTTTTAGCAGTTTTCGGGTCCTAAACCTCCGGAGCCGTTTTGAGGCCCTAAACAACGTTTTTTGGGAAAACTAGGAGCAACATGGGTCCATGGACCGATGTTTCTCTTCCCGAAGTTGTAGTTCTCAGATATATCTTTCTAACGAGATATTGTGCGCGTCAAATGAAGATTGTATGCCAAAGTTACGACCCCGGGAAGTTGATGTACCAATTTACCCAAACGGGGCCCACAGTTTGGCGTTTCATCTTCTAGGGTTAGTTTTTTGGATGTTTAGGGTTTTCCATTGTTTCTCAACAATAAATAGGCCTTCAAGCCTCATTATAACATAGTTCAAAGGTATGTAGCTGCCACATCTCTTCTCAGAGATAAGCTACCATCGCCCCAGCTGGTTTATTTCCATTTCTGTTTGTAAGCATATTTCAGTGTTTTACATTAATGAAATGAAGTATTATTTCCACTACATCTTTGTTTTTATGGTTATCTCTGTAATTTGTTGTGTTCCTATTTAAATCCAGATCATTAGTATCAGAGTAGTCTGCTTTTTCTCTGTTTTTCTTTACATGTCCCCAATGAGGTCGGGATATAAGGAGTTAAGGCTTGAACTAGTCGAACCTTTGCAAGACCAGCCTCACAAATCCCGACGGCCTCCCATGGCGGATGAAAAGAAAGATGAGGGGGAAGGAGATCCTATCAAAATTTTGCTTAAAGAAGCCCTCGAGCGACAAAGTAACATGATGATGGACAACTTTTCCTGATCCTTCAGCGGCTACCCAGGGGCAACGCATTGGCTTCCAACAGCTACTCTGGAAATGACACACTGTTTAAGGTACAAGTTAATTTTGAAATCCCCATATTCGAGGGTCAGATAGACATAGATGCCTTCAATAAATGGTTAAATCTACTAGAGGGTTATTTTCTGTTCATGATTTTTCCAGTCGGGAAAAGATTATTTTCGCTCTTCTCAAAGTATCCCCCCACGTCAAGGACTGGTGGGGAACCTACTGCGAGTAGAAGGATGAAAGTACAGGCTCACTATTTTCAGCCGCACCCACTTGGAATTCATTCCGAGATGCCATCAAGGAGCAGTACTACCCCATCGGAAGCTATGAGGATCAATACATAAAGTGGACCACGTCGCAGCAGGGAAGGGACCAAGATGTGTCGGAGTTTACCAATATTTTCCATACCCTTCGCACAAAGTTGGGTATCAAGGATTCAGAGCAGCATTTGCTACTCAAATACCGTGGCTGCCTACGCAAGTACATCTAGGAAGAAATAGAATTCGTGAACATCTCCTCACTCGGCACGACATACCGATATGTCGTCAAGGTCGAGCAAAAATTTAAACAAAAGAAGCGAGACTTTGGATCTGTGAATCTGAAGCAAGGGAAAGGTGCCCCCAAACCATAGAACAAAGGAAAAATCCAAGGCGAGGTGGCCCAAGACAACCCGCCAAAGCTGCAAGCAAAGAACAGCACGGCGAAGTCGAAAAAGGACACGGGAAAGTGGTGTGTGTTCCATAAGAGCTCCACTCACAACACAAGTGAGTGTCGGGCCAAGTAGTCACTGGTGGTTGAGCTAAAGGTTTCAGAATTAGATGCATGTTCTGACTCTGATTCAGAACCTGACAAGGGGAATGACAAAGGGAAGCAGATTATTGATGCGGAGCCCAACATCACTATTGCCACAACGAAGATCCAGAAGGAGGAACCCGAAGATTCAGAGGAGGAGGAGCGTCTCTTCCACTCCCAGATGTGGGTAAAGGGCTCCCTGCTACAATTCATTGTCAAAAACGGGAGCCAAAAGAACCTCATTTCAGCAGAGGTCGTGAAGCAGCTCGGCTTATCGACCACAGCACATCCACAACTGTACACCATCGGGTGGCTTCACAAGGACAGGATCTTCGCGTCAGCCAATAGTGTCGCCTTCCATACAACATCAAGCCCTTCACAGATGAGGTATTATGTGACATTGCTCCCCTTGAAGTTTGTGATGTATTATTAGGACAACCATACTTGTGGAAGCGACATGTTGTGTATGAATCAAGGCCCTGTGTTGTTATTGTTACTTTGGGAAATAAGTTGTACAAGATACCGGAGGTAGCAGCGCCTACTACCATCTCTTTGGTTACTGCAAAACAATGCAGTAAGCTCATTTCCAAAACCAGGAAATTTGTTTTCCTGATGATACGCCCTCAAGGAAAGAAGAATACGGTGGCGGTAACCTCCAGATAGGGCCCCTCCGCACGACAACTATAGATGGATAAAGTCATGAAGGAGTACGAGGACATCTTCACCTCCCTGCAGGGGTTCCTCTGCATTATCAGGTCAAGCACTCCATCGATCTGACCCCAGGTGCGCCGCTGCCCAATGGGCCAATCTATCGGCGCTCCGTTCTGGAGAATGATGAAATCAAGAGGCAGATTCAGGAGCTGCTGTAAAAAGGTTGCATTCGTCCGAGTTCATCACCCTGTGGGAGCCCGATCGTGTTGGTACAGAAGAAGGATGGGACTTGGAGACTCTGTATTGACTATCGGGCACTAAACAAGATCATTGTCCGTAATAGGTACCCGATCACCCGAATTTATGACCTCCTAGACCAACTTAAGGGGGGGAATATTTCAGCAAGATCGATTTGAAGTCAAGATATCACTAGGTACCAATTGAACCCTCCGATGTGTGGAAGATTGCCTTCAAATCCCAGGAGGGCCTTTTCGAATGGTTGGTTATGCCTTTTGGATTGACGAATGCTCTTGCAACCTTCATGAGGCTAATGGATGACATCTTGCGGCCATTCACCAACTCATTTGTAGTGGTATATTTGGATGACATCCTGATCTTTAGCTAGAGTTGGGAAGAGCACCTCCACCACATCCGACAGGTTCTCCAAATACTACGGCAACACAAGTTATGTGCCAATTTGGAGAAATGAACTTTTAGCATGACCCAAGTTCAGTATCTGGGATACATTATTGATGAACAGGGGTGCATGTGGATCCAGCCAAGATCCAAGTCATTCAGTATTGGCCATCTCCAACCACTCTGACAGAACTCCGCAACTTTTTAGGTATTGCCAACTTCTACCACAAGTTTGTGTTGGGATTTTCTCATATCACTTGGCCCTCGAGTCAAGTCACCAAGGGAGGAGAAAAAGCAAAATTATTTTGGTATGAATCTGAACAGAAGGCATTCACAGAGTTGAAAAATCACCTTTGCTCGACACCAGTGCTCACTTTACCAGACTTGCAACAACCATTTGAGGTCGAGACAGATGCCTCTGACAATGCTATTGGGGCAATTGTTACTCAACACGGGCATCTAGTGGCATATCATAGTGAGACACTTTCAGACACAGTCCGGAAGTATCCCACTTATTGCAGGCCTGCCGACAATGGAAGCATTACATTTTGGGGAAGGAAATGGTCATCCACACAGACCACTGACCCCTGCTGTTCATACAGACCCAAGGGAAATTGCAGAATGATCACCATCAGAAGTGGTCCACATACCTGCAACATTTCCATTTGAATATCAAGTATAAGAATGGCAACACCAATAATGTTGCAGATTGCCTCAGTCGACCATTGATCATGGCATTAACCACCGTGCTCAACTCTTGTGGGCACGAGACTTCTGATTGGCCACTTCTCTACAAAAGCGATCTAGAATTCGGCCACACATACCAGACATTCTTGGGGGGTCATCATGTTCCAGATTTTCACCTCCAGGAGGCCCTGTTATGCCACCTGGGTCACCTTTGTGTTCCTTCAAGCGAGCGTGCCAAGATGATTTGGGAAGCACACTATAGTCAGGCTACTAGGCATTTCGGGGTCGAGAAAACATTGGTAGTACTGCATAAGTATTTCTATTGGCCGAATCTTCGACGGGATTTCAGGAAGTACATCAGATCATGCACTACCTGCACCATTGCCAAACCGACCATCAAGAAGCAAGGCCTCTATACCCCACTGCCTACCTCGAGTCGACCTTGGGAATCCATCTCCATGGATTACATGTCGGGCCTTCCTTCCACTAAGCATGGAAACAACTATGTTTTTGTGGTCGTCGACAAGTTCTCGAAGATGGCCATTATGGCGGCCTGCAAGAAGAATATCACAGTAGAAGCCACTGCTAAACTCTTCTTTGAAAGAGTGTGGGCACACTTTGGGATCCCACAATCTATCATCTCAGCCAGGACAGCATGTTCCTCAATACATTTTGGTCCAATCTCTAGTCGATGCTAGACACCAAACTCACTAAGTCCATAGCCTTCCATCCTCAAACTGATGACCAGACAGAGGTTGTCAACAGGATGATCGTACACATTCTGCGCATGTACAACTCAAAGCATCCACACACATGGGATGAGAGGCTCCCCTATGTTCAGCACAGCTACAACGGGGCTCTCCACAGCTCGACTGGCCACAACCCTTTTCAGGTGGAATTGGGATTCCAACCACTATGTCCCTTTGATGTGGCCATGCCATTTGCAGCTACTCACGTAGATTCGGCTCATGTCCAGTCCGAAACAGATAAGGAAAATAGCTTCATTGAGCACATCCAACATATTTTCCAGAGGTCCATGGCATTCTACAGAAATCAAATGCCAAGTACAAGCAACGACATGATCAACATCGAGTGCCACACAAGTTTCAGGTGGGCGACAAATTCTGGTTGCATTTACAAAAGGAACGCCTTACTAGAGCCTATCGGAAACTCAGACCACTCCGATATGGTCCTTACACCATTACCAAGGTTGTGGGAGACAATGCATTTGAGCTTAGAATTCCCCGATTCCTTGGCCTGCACCCAGCGTTCAATGTGGACCGCCTTCAGCCATAATTTCCACCATAACTAGACACATCTGACATTGCAGAACAACTCACACCCACAGAGTTTAATCCAGATTGCATAGAACAAGTTGCAACTGATCAGATCATGGACACAAAGATCAAGCACACTTGCCAGTAGAATATCCAACTGTATCAAGTTGTCAAAGCAGGCCAACTCCTTCACTAGCGCAAATGGCTCACCAGGGACCAAGTTCAGCGGAAGTTTCCTCATCTCATGGAGGAACTCAATGCAATGGGGAACATTGCTTCCTAAGGGGGGAGGAATGATCTAGGTGGATATTGGTGGCCACCCGCAAAGTCCAATTGGACCCCCACCATTGTTTCTTTTAGCTTTTCAGTTTCCTTAATTATACCATAGTTTACTATTTTTAGCAGTTTTTCGGGTCCTGAACTTCTGGAGCCGTTTTGAGGCCCTAAACAAAGTTTTTTTGGAAAACTGGGAGCAACATGGGTCCATGGACCTATCTTTCCCTCCCCAAGGTTGTAGTTCTCAGATAGATCTTTCTAACGAGATATTTTGCGCGTCAAACGGAGATCATATGCCAAAGTTACGATGCCGGGAAGTTGATGTACTAATTTACCCAAATGGGGCCCACAGTTTGGCGTTTCATCTTCTAGGGTTAGGTTTTTGGATGTTTAGGGTTTTCTATTGTTTCTCAACAATAAATAGGCCTTCGAGCCTCATTGTAACACAATTCAGAGGCATGTAGCCACCACATCTCTTCTCAGAGATAAGTTACCATCGCCCTAGCTAGTTTATTTATGTTTGTAAGCATATTTCAATGTTTTACATTAATGAAATGAAGTATTATTTCCATTGCATCTTTGTGTTTATGGTTATATCTGTAATTTGTTGCGTTCTTGTTTAAATCTGGATCATTTGATGTGCTTCATGAATAGTGTGTTGTGTCCTTATCTGGACAAGTTTGTTATTGTATTCATTGATGACATCTTGATATATTCAAAAAAAGAGGAAGAGCATGTTGAGCATTTAGCAACAGTGTTGAGGTTTCTAAGAGAACATAAGTTGTATGCTAAGCTCGGTAAATGTAGTTTCTTTCATACAGAGGTACATTACTTGGGGCATGTGGTCTCTAAGGAAGGCATATTAGTGGATCTAGAAAAGGTAAGAGTTATCATGGAGTGTGTAGCTCCTAGCAATTTGGATGAAGTTAGATCATTCATGGGGTTAGCATGTTACTATAGGAGGTTCATCGAGAACTTCTCATGCATTCCCTACCCTATTACATCATTGTAAAGGAAAGGTAAGAAGTTTGAATGGACAAAGGAGTGTGTAACCAATTTTGAACAATTAAAGCACTTCTTGACGAATGCTCCAGTGTTAAAGATTACAGATCTAGATAAAGATTATGTAGTGTGCACAGATGCTTGCAAGAGAGGGCTTGCTGGAGTCCTTATGTAAGAGGAACAATTGATATGTTATGAGTCCAGGAAACCGAATGAGCACGAGCAGAATTATATGACTCATGATCTTGAGTTGGCGGTTATTATTCATGCCTTGAAGATGTGGAGACATTATCTTCTTTGAAGGAGGTTTGTGTTGATGAGCGATCACAGTGAGTTGAGATATATGTTTGGCCAAGCAAATCTGAATGCCAGACAAGCTAGATTCTTGGCCACAGTCAGTGAGTCTGACTTTGAGATCAAATACATCATGGGTAAGGAGAACATGGTTGCAGATGCTCTCACCAAGAAAGTGCAATTGAACCATGTTGTAACAGTGAGCTCATATGGGACAAATTTATAGGATCGAATCTCACATGCAAGACAATAGGATGACAAGTACATGAAGCTTATGAACAGCCTACAACAGGGTACAGGTGATCAAGATGTAAACTACCATCTCATGATAGATGACTTGGTAAGATTCAGGGACAAGATATATGTGTTAGACAACAGTGAGCTCAAGAAGATTATCTTGCGAGAATTTCATGTAAATCCTTATTCAGGTCACCCAAGATATCAGAAGACATTGGGAGTAGTGAAGAAGATCTACTATTGGTCAAATCTGAAGAAGGAAATGGAAGAATTCATGGCTAGATGTTTGGACTATCAGCAAGTGAAAGCATAGTGTAACCATCCAGGTGGGTTGCTTCAACCTATTCGGATTCCAGAATGGAAATGGGAGGTCATTTCCATGGATTTCATTACAAGTGTTCTGAGGAAATCGAGGAAGCATGATTCTATCAAGGTTGTGGTAGACAGGTTGAGCAAGATAGTTCACATCATTCCAGTAAGGAGTACGTATTCAACTAGTGAGGTAGCATGGGTCTTCATTAGGGAGATCGTGAGACTGCATGGTGTTCCGAAGAAGATTGTGTCAGACAAAGATGCCAAGTTCACTTCCAAAGTTTGAAAGGAGTTGTTTATAGTTTTAGGGACAGAGTTGGCCTTTAGTACAACTTATCATCCACAGACAGATGGAAAGACAAAGAGGGTCAACAGGGTACTGGAGGATATGTTGAGGATGTATGAGATGCACCAGTAGAGGAGATGGAAGGAGTACCTTCCATTGGTTATGGTTTCTTATAACAACAGTTATCAGGAGTCACTAAGGATGAGTCCATTTGAGGCACTGTATGGGCAGAGTTGTAACACTCCCATCAGTTGGAGTGATCTAGTGAATAGGTTATTTAGTGGACTGGACATGTTGGCAGACATAGAACAGGAAATGAAAGTTATAAAGAAGAATCTAAAGGCAGCACGGGATAGGAAAATATTTATGTAGGCCAACACAGGTCATTTAATGAGTTTCAGGTTAGGGAGCATGTGTATTTGTGCATCAAGCCCAAGAAGAGCTCCTTGAGGCTTGGATCATGTTCCAAGTTGACACCATGGTATTGTGAGCATTTTGAGATCCTTAATAGGATTGGACCAATGGCCTACAAAATTGCATTTCCTCTGACATTGAAACTCCATGATGATTTTCATGTTTCATTGTGTAAAGGATATGTAAATGACGTTGATCATGTTATTGATTGGTTTGTATTGCATGTGGGGCGACAAGGAGAATTCCAGCCGAAAGCTCAGTGAATATTGCAGCAAAAATATCTCTTGATCCGGAACAAAGAAATAGAGCAAGTTAAGGTCCAGTGGAAGCACTTTGGACCCGATGAAGCTACATGGAAGACGGTTGATCAGATACGGGCTATGTATCCTTCATTGTTTTCCAATGCAGGCAAATGAGTTTTTGGTATTGTACATATTTATGTATGGTTGTTGTTGTAAATACTACAATGGCTTGGGTTATAAAGCTCCACGGGAAGTATGTTTTTCTTTTCAGTGGTTTTGTTGATTATAGGTGTCACAAAACACCAAGGACGGTCTTCCCCTAAGGGGGGGTCTGTAACAGCCCCAGGTTAAAAGTTCATGTAATAAAAGTTAAGAAAGGCAAAATAAGACAATGGTAAAGAGACACTTATTCCAAGCTGAATGTTGGGAAAAATACCCTAGTGGGAATCACTTGATGTATTTATGGCTAAGGGGAAATTGGCAAAGGCTTTGAAAAGGTAAAAATGCAATATTCGTATTTTATTTATGAAAATAAAGGAAATTGGGAGAAAAGGAAGGTTAAAGGTCACAAGTTGAATGTGAGGAAGAAAATGAAGGAAAATAATGGAAAATTGAAGAAATTAGAGGCATGAATAATAAAAAGACATCAAAGCATTAGTTGGTAGCTTTTTGTCAATTCAGTTTTGGAATTAGTCTTCAGAGAGGAGAATATCACCAAGAGGAGAAGGAAAGCAAGCAAAGAAAGGACAAGGAAAGCAAAGGAAGGACAAGGAAATCCAAGGAAGGACAAGGAAAGCAAAGGAAAGCAAGGATGAAGCAAGGAAAAGTTGGATCAAGCAGCTTCAATAGGAATACTTGTAGGTAACAAGTTGCATGTATGATGTCATAGTTGGTTTTGACATGCATGGTATGTGAATATTGGTATTTTGTTCTTTTGTTGTCTTTGGCATGGGTTTGTCGAGTTTTGACAGTGGATTTTAGCCTAGCCTTTCCATTTCCAAATAGCCATGGTGTGATGGGACTTTCCTCGGATTGAGCTTTGGATTGTTGGAAGATTTTGGATCCAAGTGAGGTGGTCTCAGAAAGATTCCCAAAGGCCTAGGAATCCCTTGACCGGTAATGGCGAGATACAAGGTAAAGCCTGAGGATGGAGACAAGAAAATTCCTCAAGGTATTAGAGAAGAAATTTTGAGGCATCCAAGCTCGGTTTGGTTTTTGATCTTGGCATTGGTATAGGTGAGGTCATGTATGGTGAGGATGGAGGTGGTTTAACGTCTGGATTCCTTTGGTTGTTTATGGATTCATTTATTCCATGAGATCCCACATTCATTCTTGGAATATGGCACGGGGGTGATTAGCTTAAACAAAGATTTGGTTCAGCCAATATATGGTCGAGTGGTACGTGGAAGTCCCGAACCTGATTGGCTTTTTCCTATGTTTAATAAGAGCTAAGTTTCCCTTGCTTTTGATGAATAAATGTACTTGTTATTATGTGGCTTTAATGGTTGTTATTTCATTGTTATTTATCTGGTTATATGTTGGTTGCAAGCATGGTTATATGACAATTCTCAGTCATGCCTCTTCTCATGTTTTTATTTGTAATTCAATGCATAATCAATGCAAGACCTAATTGGTGTTATAACAGCTAATGTGAGAAGGCAGTGACCCTTCTTGTTAAACCTCAGATAAGTTTTCAGCCCCTTATTAAAATAGGTGTGAGGAATGACCAGTTATAGAGTTTTTAAACCCAACGTTTCGGACTTCTAAGTGTGTCCATCATCAGGGGAAAGCCAAATGTCTTGAGAATATCAATGTATTGGAGCTAATGCTTTATGTGTATATATATTAGTGAGTTATATTATTAATGGGAAATGAATTGGTAGGCTAGGTTAACTATTATTATATTATTATTGTAAATTTTTTATTATATAGAATAATATTAGGATTTTGTTATTATTAAATATTTTAAATATAATTCTTGCATATTTATTTTACAAAATATTGGTTATTTTATTATAATAATAAATAATAATGAATTTATTATTTTAAATATTTTATAAAAAATTAGTAATAATTAATTTATTTGATTTAAAATTTATTGTGAATAATTGATTACTGGGGAGAATTAATTTATTTGTTGTTGTGAATAGTTTTTTAATAAAGGTTTCCATATGTTGCTTAGTTTTAAGCCATCATCATGGCTCATGTTATTTTTCCTTTTTTCAATTTCTATGGCTTCCTTAATTTTTCTTTTTAAAGAATGTTCTTCTTTTTTTATGAGTTTGCCTCTTTTATACATATTTGGTGTGAAGAAGAGCAAGCCTGTTCAGCTAAGGCCGATTTTGTGGCTCTATCTCTAAATATATTAGCAACATGTTCTTTAAGTCTGATGTTGAGAGATCTACTAGTTTCTCCTATCTATTCTTTTCCGCGAGAACAGGGGAAAATGTATACAATTTTCGTAGGTTAGGGTTTATAGGGTCTTTAACAGGGTCAGTTAATTTTCTAAGGGTGTTGAGGAGTGTGAAGGCCACAATGATATTATGTTTTTTTTTTTTTTTCAATTTTATTAGTGGTACCTTTTATATATGGAAGGGAGATTTTTGGAATGTAAGTGGGTATTTTCTTTTTTCCTTTTTTTGTTTAGGGTTTGGAGGATGGTTTTGTTGATGGTGTTTTTGTTGAATCCATTTTTTTCAAAGACCTTGCGAAGGTGGTCAAGTTCAAGATTTAGGTGTTTAGAGTCAAATATTTCAGATGCTCTAGTGGTTAGGGTTTTTATGATACCGGATTTTTGTTTAGGATGGTGATAAGGTTTTGCATGTAAGTATCTTTCATGTGAGTTTTCTTCTTGAAAACTTGGAAACCTAGTTTTCTATTTTTCTTGGTTAGAAGGAAATCAAGAAAGGGGAGTTGATTATATTTTTCAATTTCAATAGTGAATATTATGTGTTCTGAGAGGTTGTTAATGTGAGAAAGGAATTTGTCCAACCTATCTTCCCATGACTCCATTTAGCGAATACATCATCAACAAATCTTCTCCATTCTTCAAGAGTTAAGGGTTATTTGTTCAAAGTGTTCCATATAGATGCTGGCTATTATAGGTGATAAAGGAGAGCCCATAGCTACACCATGGGTTTGCTCATAGATTTTACCTTTAAAAATGAAATAAGAGGATTTAAGGCAAAGTTTTAAAAAATCTACAGTCTCTTCATCAGTAATTCTCCTCGTGACATTGATAGCTTCATCTACAGGAACCATTGTGTATAGTGATACAATGTCAAAGCTTGCCATGAGGTCTTCATTATTCATCTCTAGTTTTTTTACCCAACTTATAAATGATGTGGAATCTTTTATGTAAGAGGAAGTGTTTCCAAATAAGGGTTGGAGTTTTTTGGCTAGGTATTGGGCAAGAAGATAGGTAGGAGAACCTATGGTATTTACTATAGGTCTTAAAGGAATGCCAGATTTATGGATTTTAGGAGCACCATATATTCTTGGAGTGATTGAGTTGTTGGGGGTGATCTTCCTTTTAGTGAAAGCGTCAAGAGATGATTCTTTGATTTTCTTGGTGACTTGACTAAGAATTTTACTACTAGGCTCTTTGTCAATAATTTTATAGAAACCACTATGGTTTAGATGTTCTTCCATTTTTGTATCGTATTCTTTTCTATCCATTATTACAGTAGCATTACCCTTGTCAGATTTTAAAATGACTATGTCTTTGTTTCTTCTGGGGTCATTTAAAGCTCTTTTTTCTTCTTTGGTGATGTTACAGGCCGGAGGTTTGGCATTTCTCAAAATTTTGGCTACATCTTGTCTAATTTCTTCACCTTTAATTGAGTTAAGATATTTTATGGCTACTTTGATATTGTTGATGACATCTTCAACAGGGATTTTATTGGGAGCTATAGAGAAATTAAGGTCTTTTTGCAGAAGAGATTTTGTATAATGGTTTAAATGGATGGAGGATAGATTGATAACGTTGGTTTCTTTATTGAGGGTGGTATGCCTCATATTGTTTTCAACTTGTAGAGACTTGGGTTTAGTTTTGAGTGAGCACCCACTGTTGGAGTGTGGATTAGTATGCTTAATAGTGTTGTCCAACAAGTCGATGGGCATTAGGTTGGTGTCACAGATATGCGAGTTTGTTGGTCAGTCCCTTATGTTCAGACTTCCATTCATGACCTGTAGGTTGCATATTTACCAAGTGTTTAACGGAATGTCAGTCTTGATTAGGCCAAGGTAGGTCAAGTCTTTGATAAAGTTTGTTATCAAAAGCATTTTCTTCATGTCTGTTATGAGTTTTGAAAGTTTCATAGAGTTATGGGCAGAGGCTAAGCCCCAGCCCTAGAAAATAGCCTTAAATCTCGCAATCGTTGGCATAGCATTGGCATAAAAAGGCTACATTCGCACTCAGGAAGGCTCATGGGAGCAACTGGAGACCCATAGTCGCGTAGAGGCCTTAGCAAGGGAGCGACTGGGACTCTAAGTCAAGAAAAAGGAGATTTATCTCAGGGGTTGGGTTGCTCTTAGAGGTCTTGTAGCACCTGAGAGAAGTCAGTAAGGTCTTAAGTTGTCGACTCCATTTCATTAAGGTCATATAGGAGGTTGAGTCTTATCATAATAGCCCCTCATCTCATGTTTACCTGGGAAAGCCGATGCAAGTGGGTAGATATAAGAGGAGGCATGTTACACTCACCAAACACTTCTCTAATCTAGACTTTAACACCTCACTTACTGTATAAATATGATGGTTGAAACATACTTCATCCATATAATGCTACAACTGCAAACTCCTTCAAAAAATATGCGATACAAATCACACAACTTACACGCTCTTCTCCAAAATCACACTCACTCAACACATAACTCATCCAACCAAACTATAATTGAGATATCTCCAATATAAATATGAACTAAGGTGCTCAACTCAATAATCACAAAAAACTATTGGGCTCCACAACTCTGTTCATATGTTTGATTTGAACTGGATTCAACTCATTGACTATATCAAACCACTAACTCCACTTAATGAGAGAGATTCTTCACTTTAACCATCTTCTAGAAGTTAGTTAAGCTTTGCTGACCTTTACATGGAAAAACCCAACAAAGACAAGATGGAAAAATTATTAATTAACTTAGCAGTGCGAGGAATGCTGGGAAAAGTCACTCCCATAATGTATACGCTATTCCTGTGAGGGAAATCTATGTATGTACGCTTTTCCTATAAAGGAAACTAGCTTATACCCTATAAATTCCCAGTTTCCCACTTGTTTAACCCACCACTTGCAACACAGTTTTAGGAAGGTGTAAGGGACACAATGACAAACCTCCATAACCTTTGTAACAAGTCTGCAACTGATGATATAGGTCAATAACATCTGCAACAAGTCGATGACATACAAGATCTAATATGCCAACCTCATCACCAAGACCAACACCTCCAGCTCCTCAAGAAGCAACCACAACATGTCCAAACACCTCCTGCACCTGTAGCAACATCTCTAACTCCTGCAGCAGCAACATCATGTCATACAACTACCTCCAACACTGATAGAAGCAGCTCCAACACATACAACCTTATCTCAACACATGTATCAACATATCCATTGTCTCCAAGACATGTAGAGACATATGTAGGACCTCCAAAATTGTTCGAGAAGAAGTGGACGGGCCCCACAGCAAACCCATTCTATTCTGGGAGAGTTAAGAGAGACCACTTATGAAGGGATTTTCCTCTTATACAAAGGAATCACCTCAGACTGCACAATGTACAGGAAGCACAGACAATCATCAATGTGGCTCTAGACGTGCCCAAAATTTATGTTTTTGTGGACAATCGGCAAGTTGATTGCAAGGTATCTATCATTAAAATGGATGGTATAATTTTTAATAAAAATGTCTCTATTTTAACTAACACTAGTTTGAATTTTAGTTATATCAGTCTTATAGCTGTTGAAAAATGTGCATTGAAAAAGTAAGTGTGCATTGAGTCTTGGATAGTTCAGTTGGCCACGGGGATAAAAAGGAGAGTGGAACACATGGTAAAAATGTGCCCATTTGTGCTGAGAAACAAGCCTACAACTGCCAAAATTAATATGTTACTGTTGGAGCCATACAATGCGTTGCTCAGAATGGACTGGTTGGCCTATCATAGAACAAAGATCAACAGGTTTGAAAAGTCAATTGAATGCCTCAATGAGGGTGGTGAAAGAATAATGTTCCAAGGGGAGTTGAAGCCCATATCAGTTAGAATAATCAGAACAATGCAAGCCTAGAGGAGCTACCAGAAGGGATGCAATTTGTTTTTTCTATAAATAACCAACAATTATAGGAACAACAATGTAGGTGGCTTATTGGAACACCGAGTGCTGAAGCAGTGCAAGGATGTTTTTCCTGAGGAAATACTAGGACTACTACCACACAGGGATGTTAACTTCTCAATAGAATTAATTCCTAAGACAACACCAACATCCAAAGCTCCTTATCGAACTCTAGAATTGAGAGAGTTGAAGCTACAACTCAAGGACATGTTAGACAAAGGCTACATTAAGTTGAGTGTGTCATGGTGGGGAGCACTAGTCTTGTTTGTTGAGAAAAAGGATGGCACATTGAGACTGTGCATAGACTACAAATAGTATAATAAAGCCACCATAAAGAATTGATATCCCATGCCACTGGTTGACGACTTGTTTGATCAATTACGGGGAGCACAGTATTTTCAAAGATTGATTTGAGGTTTGGGTATCACCAAGTGTGCATCAATGATGAATACATTTATAAGACAACATTCAAGACAAGGTATGGGCACTACGAATTTGTGGTCATACCTTTTGGGCTTACTAATTCACCTACCATCTTATGACCTTGATGAATAATGTACTAAATCCATACCTAGAAAAGTTTGTATTGGTGTTCCTTGATGACATATTGGTATATTCAAAGACCAAAGAGGAACATGAAGAGCATCTAGCTATAGTGTTACAATTGTTAACAGAGCAAAAGCTTTATGCAAAGCTTAGCCAGTGCGATTTCTTCCAGTCTCAAATCCAATATTTGGGACATGCAGTCTCAAAGGAGGGATTGGTTTTTGACCCAGAGAAGGTTAAGGCAATCATGGAATGGCCAACCCCACAAAATGTAGCTAAAGTCAAGTCATTCATGGGGATAGAAGGATACTACCATAGGTTCATTAGGAATTTCTCTAAGATTGATCACCTAATCACAACATTGCAAACAAAGGGAATCAAATTCCTATGGACAGTTTAAAGTGTTGCAAGTTTTGAGTAGTTGAAGTATTTTTTTACTCATGCACCAATGCTCAGAATAGTAAACCCAAATAAAGACTTTGCAGTATGCACAAATGCATGCAAAGAAGGACCTGGTGCAGTCTTTATGCAAGAGGGCCAAGTAGTTTGTTATGAATATACAAAGTAGAATGAGCGCGAGAAAAATTGTGTGATTCATTATTTAGACCTAGCAATGCTCATTCATACATTGAAGAACTATAGGCACTATCTCCTCAGCAAAAAAACCACCTTGATGATAGATCATGGAGGGCTGAAGTATTTGTTTGATCAACCCAAATTAAATGTTAGGCAGGCTAGATGGTCGACCATACTTAGTGTATTTGATTTCAAGATTAAATATATTAAGGGAAAAGAAAAATAAGTTGTTGATGCACTTAGCATAAGGTTGTAATTGTCTCAAATACTAGCCATAAGCTCCTACTGGACTAATCTTAAAGAAATAATTAGAGTGGCTAGACAATAAGACACTGGGTATCAACAAGTAAAAGAAAAATTATAGCAAGGGCTAGAAGCATTAAGGAATAAATATGTCACCCTCTTTGGAGATGGGTTGATAAAAAATAAAAATTGGGTGTGTGTTCCAAGTGGGCATGACTTGAAGAACCTCATATTGAATGAGTTTCATAGAGAGCCATATTGCAATCACCTAGGATATGAAAATATGTTAACAACCATGAAGAGGACATATTATTAGCTCGGAATGCAAAAGGAGGTGGTTGATTTCCTTTCTAAATGCATAGAATGTCAGTGAGTGAAGGTTGAATGTAAGCATCCAGCGAGATTGTAGCAGCCAATCCCCATTCCAGAATGGAAGTGGGAGGTAATTTCCATGGATTTTATCACAGGACTGCCAAGGACAACCAAGTAAAACAACGTTATTATGGTTGTGGTCAACAAATTGAGAAAGGTAGCTCACTTTGTGGTTGTAATTCCACTTATACAGTGATTGATGTTGCTTAAGTATTCATAAAAGAAATCTTAAGGTTGCACGGAGTACCAAGAAAATTATCTCAAACCTAGATATGAAATTTAATTCAAAATTTGGAGGGAACTACTTACTAGCCTAGGGATAGGATTGGAATTTAGCATGGCATACCATCCGCAAATAGATGGATAGACAGAGAGGACAAATAGGGTGTTGGAGGACATGCTCAGAATGTATGTTATGCACTAGCCAAGGAAGTGGGAGGAGTTTCTTCCACTAGTGGATTTCCTTACAATAATGGCTACCAAGAATCCTTGAAGATGAATCGATTCAACGATCTTTATGCGAGAAGGTGCAACAATCCTATTAGCTAGAGTGATCCAATGAATAGGGTCCTTATGGAGCCTGATATGCTAAGGGAAATGGAATAATAAATGGGGACTATTCATCAGAATTTGAAGGAGGCTCAAGACATGTAGAAGAGCAATGTAGCCAAGCATAAAGTACATAAAGAGTTTAAATTAGGGGAGCATGTATACCTGCGAGTTAGACCCAAGAAAATCTCTTTGAAATTTGGTCTTGTGCCAAGTTTGCACCATAGTTTTGTGGGCCATTTCAAGTTTTAGATACGATAGGGGCCATTTCAAGTTTTAGATACGATAGGACTAATGGTTTATAAATTGGACTTGCCACCTAAAGTGAAGGTTCATGATGTTTTCCATGTTTATTTACTTAAAAGGTATGTGTTGGATGCTAATCACGTGATTGATTGGTCTATGCTACAGATAGAAGCAGAGGGAGAATTCCAGTTGAAAACTCTATGCATTCTAGATTAGAGGCATATTGTGCTCTGGACTTGAGTAATCAAGTAGGTCAAGGTATAATGTAAACACTTTGGACTAGAGTAAGCCACGCAGGAGATGGATGAGAAAATGAGGGTATCATACACTCTTTTTGTTGGTTAAGAAAATGTGAATATGACTGTAAATATGAATGTGTGAGTAAATGAATCGAAAGAGTTGTGTATATAAATCTCTTGTAAATAGTACACGCCTGGGTATAGAACATCAAGGACGGTGTCCCTCTGAGAGGGTGGGGTCTATGATCCGAACACTGTCATGAATATTCCATTGCACAGTTCATTACAACATATCTAATAATATTATATTAAAATTTTGAAATTATACACTATTACAATTTTATTAGATTTATGGATCTATAGATTTATTGTTAGTAGTGCATGCATGAAAATGAAAATTACGCAGAAAATAGAGAACATAAAAATAAAATCTCACATACACATTTAACACAAGATATGCTCTAGGAAACCCTTTCAGGAGAAAAACCTAGCAAGAAGGTGAGGTCACTCTGTTCTTTTTCTCTGAATGGAAATATGGTTGCAAGTACAAATAAGTATGGCTTGTGTCCTACATGATACTATATTGTAAAAGTCCTGTTTGTGTGCTCTATCTTCTATCCCTGTTAGCTATATTTGCTCAGCTATGGAACAAATGCACTCGAAAGAATGGAATTCATTTTCCTCATAGTGGCTCAGTTATAACATAGGTTGATAGCCTACTAGTGGTTAGATTTGACTACCTCAACTCTTAACCAGAGTTACAATATAGAATCTTCAAGAGTCTTCTACATCATAATCACATGGCTAGCCCCTTTTCCATGAATAATGGGGCCCAATGTAGCATCCTCTCGAATTATGGTGGTGAAAACAGGAAGGTCAACTTCTAAGTGGCATAACTTTTGCATACAAACTCTGATTGATGTGATTCTTGTGTCGTTGGAAATTTTTATGTGTGCAGAATAGAAAAAAAAGGTGCCATACTAAACTAAAAAAGTTTTACCCCGAAAAAATGGCATTTGATGCCTCAAAGCACTCCCAAAAGTTTTCAAACCCTATTTTTCCAAACTGGGTGCTGACGGTAGAAACAGTCCCATGAGTTGATTCCTCCACTTTATCCACTCTGAAAGCATCTAGATGGATGAAAAACAATATAATGATCTAATTTGTAAATAGCCCACAACCCTTTTTTTCAACCCTCTTGTGAATTATGAATTCTAAAACTCATGAAATTAATGTGAATAATAAAAAAAATTGATGATTAGCTAAGATGGGACATGGCTTCAAAGATCTGTAGGAGGAGGAGTTTCTTACAAGCCATATCTTACATTTAAATTGCCACCTACAAACATGTTGGAGGAGATGTCCTTGTTGTAGGTAGTTAATAGAAGAAATGGGATCCTAATTAGAGGATGAGTCTGCAAGATAACCTCGTGAGTCGTATTGATAAAGTCAACTCGTAAGAGAACTAGGGTGGGAAAAAGAGGAGTTATGATAATAAAAGGGGGAATTCATGTGCAAGAGGAGTAAGGGGAAGATTATGCATTGATAAAAGAAGAAGGGACAAGTTTGTTCCCTAGCCTATGCATTATTGTATGTATGTGGACTTACAATTGTGCGTGTGGACACTCTTTGTTATGTATAAGCCTGTAATGTGCTTGTGTTTTTCTCATTGAGGTCGAGCCATGTATGTGTCTTGATGCTAGAAGAAAGTTCAGTGGAGTAGAGATGCTTGGGTGATATCCAGGCTAAGAAAATCGTGGGGGCTTGCTAGATGAGAATCACCTAGGATGTGGCATGTCTCTAGGACAGATAAACTAACTGGAGACTAGTAAATTGAGAACTTATTGATAGGTTGAGGCACCCAAGAGATAGTTGGATAATAACACCTGATGTAGTTTTTTTTTTGGGGGGGGGGATGAGAATAAAAGTGTGAGAACTATAGAGAAGTTGATGGAAATTTCACTCTTATTCCTACAGAAGAAACACAACTAATAAACATCCTTTTTATTTACACATATATCTCTCTGAGATTGAACTAAGATAGTATGTACTGTGCGTGAGCCCCTATGTTGTTTTGTTGTTTGGTTAAGCCAATGTGATGTAATATTAGGGAGTTTTTGAGAACATTTGATAAATGGGCTTTCTTAATTATTTGTGAGTGAAAAGTTGAAAACTCTTTAGCAAACTACCTCCTCAAACTTTGAATTTAACTCGGGGGTGGTTGGCAGCTAGAAAGGAAAGTTGTGTAGTCAGCCTATGGTTGGGAGGAGAGTTAAAATCCCACTCTCAATTACGAGTCATATAATTAATGAGATAAGTTTCTTACTTGTGTTATTGTGTATTTCAATGCAATGTAGGTGTCTATTTCTATTGTGATGTAACTTGCATTGTTGAAGAAGAATGGATATTCCTGTGTATTTTGATGAGGAATTCCTATTCCTAAGTAATTTGATGAATAGTGCATGTTTTTGTGTTTATGAATGATATTGATGCTCGATTATTACCATGGTGTGAGAGATAGGTGAAATCTCTATTTTCACTGGTTGATTTTGTGATGCATGGCTTGTGTTGCGAATGGCCTTGTGTCGTTGAGCTAAGTATGAAGAATTCATGTATTTACATTCCTATGTATATATATGTAATTATGGAAAATCATGGGCATGGCTATGGTTCAATTTATGCCTAGAGTGGTTTTATATTGCTTGAGATCTAGGTCGAGTATTGTATTAACAATATTGAAGCTCAGGAGGGATAGCCCGCATTTGACCAAGAGTCAGGGGCATCTCTCTCTCTCTCTATACACACACACACACACACAGATATATATATATATATATGATATAGATATATAAATATAATAAGAAACAAGTTAAGAAAACAAATAATGATGCTTAGTTTGACTCAAGATCGTAGGGAAATCTCATTATAGTAGAACTGGGCAATAAGTTGGGATTGGAAGTTAGTGATCATCCATGCACATATCCATTAGAATGGGTAAATAAGGATGCAAAGTTAAAGGTAAAAAGAAGTGAAAAATTAGATGTTCTATCAGCACTAATTTTATTGATGAACTAGAACTAGATGTAGTTCCCCTTGATGTATGTGGAGTGGTGTTTTGAAGTCCCTACATGTACATGTAGGATGAAATATTCATGCGAAGAGCTAACCATTAATGGCTCGTCGAGGATGGAAAATCATTCACCATCAACGCAAACAAAGGCAAGTCAAAATTTTCGTTGGTAAGTGCCAACCAAGCCAAGAAACAGATCAATTCTAGCAAGAAGTATGTTTTACATTTTTAAGAGGAAATCAGTTTATAGAAGAGTCAGTAAGAGAAAAGGAATCCCTGGAGGGGTGTACTAAGAAAAAAAACAACAATTTGAAGATTTTCTACAAGCATATAGGGATGTGTTTTGGGAGCCTAAAGGGGTACCACCCAAGAGCAAACTAGAGCACAAGATCCAACTATTACTTAGCTCCCCATTTTCGAACATTGGTTTGTACGAGCAGTCCGTTATAGAAGCAAGTAAGGTGAAGAAATAGTTGCAACAGGTACTGGAACAAGGCCTTATTTGATCAAGTACATCACCATGTGGGTCACCATCATCATTGTGCCAAAGAACGATCGAACTTAGTGGATATGTATTAATTGCATGAACAAAATCATGCTTACGAACGAGTACCCACTATCTAGTATAGACGATCTATTGGATTAGTTACAGCAAGAAAAATACTTCACTGAGATGGACTTAACATATAAATATTACCAGGTTCGAGTTAGAGAAGAATATACTTGGAAGACTACCTTCAAAACTAGGAAAGGTTTGTATGAGGGATTAGGCATGCCATTCGGCCTATGCCAACTACATTTTTGAGGTTAATGAATGACATATTATGACCTTTTATAGATTCATTTATTATTGTCTATTTGGATGATATATCGTTATATAATACTACCTAGGAGGATCAAATCTCACATTTTTTATGTAGGTGTTTAATACATTAAAGAAGCGCCAACTGCTAGCAAATATCAAGAAGTGTGAGTTTGCATAGAAATATTCAGTGTATCTGGACTATGTGATAAGTGGAGGAGATCTTGCCAAGATGGAGGCCATCATGAAATGGTTGGTGCCTTCTAATGTTTCTAAGGTTAGGAGTTTTGATGGGGAAGCATCGTACCTGAGGAAATTCACAGCCTCATTTTCAGTGGTAGTAGCACCACTCCACTCCATAGTATCAAGTGGCAAGAGTTGCCAGTGGGGAAAGAGTTGGCAAAGGGCCTTTGAGGAGCTAAATAATAAGATCAATCAATCACCAATTATGGAATTACCAAACTCGCATCAACCCTTCGAAGTGGATACGAATGTGAGTGGGTATGCTATGGGAGCAGTCTTAATGCAAGGTGGAAGGCATGTATGCAACCATTCTGAAGTATTTCATGGGGAAATTCTTAACTACCCTACCTATGACAAGGCACTCTATGCCCTAGTGAAAATTGTGAATAATTGGAAGTATTATCTAATGGGAAAGGAGACAATAATCCACATAGAGCACCAACCACTATAGTACTTGCAATCCTAGAGTAAGCTACAACAAACAAGGCATTACAAGTGGATGGGGTTTTATAGTAATTTCATTTAGTGAATGTATAAGAAGGGAAAGAGAAATAAGTTGTTCAGTATGCTTTCAAGGCCACCCACATCAAATATCACACCTTTGGGAAATCTGATGCACATGGACCCATTCACCCATGATGCATATAGAGAGGCATACCTAGAGGATGAGGACTTCAAGGAGGTGTTTCAAGAGTTGTAGAGTCAGAGTCATTTACACAACGATGACAACATAGTTGCCATCTCTAAGATGGAATACTATACATGTTGGATAAGTTATGTGTTCCTAAAGGTGATCAATTGTAGTTGAATAGAGAGGCTAATTCCTCCAAGGTTGTAGGAAACTTTGGTGTAGGGAAGATAATGGCTAACTTGTAGAGGTATGTGTATTGGCCTAGGATATTAGAATAGGTAGCTATGTTCACAAGGGGATGCATGTTTTGTTGTACCGAGAAGCCTAGTAACAAGAAACATGGTTTACATTATCCCTTACATGTATCCACTCACCACTAGGAAAGAATTTCCATGTAATTTGTGGGAGGCTTACCAAAAACCAAGAAGGGACATGACTGCTTGTTCATGGTAGTTGATAGGTTCTGCAAGATGCATGTTATGATGCCCTGTAAAAACAAAATTAGTGGGAAGGAAGTAACAAATTTGTTCTTTGGACAAGTCTCGATACACTTTGTGACACTGAAGAACATCATTTTAGATAGGGACACAATGTTTTTCAATGAATTCTAGACTATATTGTGGGAGAATATGGGCATGGACTTAAATAGGTCTACAACATTCCATGCATAAACAGATGGGTAGAAAAAATTAGTCAACAGGACTTTGGTGCAGCTTTTGAGGGGTCACAATCAGAAACATTTAAAGACTTGGGATGAAAATATGGTATGTGTACAACACTCTTATAACATAGCATTCCACACTTCTACTGGTAAGTACCCCTTTGAAACTTGTTTTGGATATTTTCCACCTTCACCCTTGGATATTGCATATTGGTAGCAAGGAGTGAGGGAGGATCTTACAACGGATGCCTTAAGGGAAAAAATATTTGAAGAAAATATCAATTAAATACATATACAATTATAGGAGACACTACATAATTCACAAGAAAAATATAAGGTCGAGCATGATCAACACATAACATAGAAGTAGTTAAAGGTGGGCGATAATGTATGGTTACAATTGAACAAGGAGATGTTGCAAGGTCCTGGTAAGAAAATCAATGCTACGTGATATGGTCCCTTTAAGATAATGGAAAAGTTGAAATATAATTCCCATAGAGTCAGTCTACCCCCTTGCATGCGCATTTACTCATTTGTGAATGTAGAGAATCTGAAACTCTGAGACTTCCATACTAGACTAGGAAGAGGAACAAATCCTAAATTTTGTGGAGGATTTGGCACCAAATGCTCGGTAAGAGTTGAAAAATGATATATTTTTGCAGAAGAGGTCCATAACGACAAGACATGGGTAACATGACCTTTGGTAGATTGGGTTGAAAGGAAAACTTCTAGGCAAGGCTAAATGGTACACCGGAGAGAAGGTGGAGGAAAAATTCCCTTACCTCATTTAGTAGAATCTTTTGAGGACTAAAAGCCTTCCAAAGTGAGGAAGTGTGATCCATGTTGGATCATTATATTATTTTTCATCCATATCGATGCTTTTAGAGTTTAAAAACTAGAGGACTCAACTCACATGATCACTTTTACCAGCAGGACCCAATTTGGGAAATTAGGGTTTGAAACATTTCAAGATAATTTCAAGGCATCAAATGGAATTCCTTGGGGGTAAAAATTTGTTGCTTTTGTGCAACCTTTTTTTCCTATTCTACACAAAAATATATTTTGATCTAGGTGGATATTGGTTGCCACTCGCCTATTCCACTTGGACCTCCGCCATTGTCTCTTTCAGTTTTTTAGTTTCCTTAATTGTAGCACAGTTTACTATTTTTGGTAGTTTTTCGGGTCCTAAACTTATGGAGCCGTTTTGAGGCCCTAAACGATGTTTTTTGGGAAAATCACATTTGGCAAATACAACCTTGTAACTTGAAAAGTACTTTTAGTAGTTGTAGTCCTCATATAGATCTTTTTATCGAGGTATTGTCTGCATCAAATAGAGATTGTATGCCAAAGTTACGACCTCAGGAATTTGATGTACCAATATACCCCAACGGGGCCCATAATTTGGCGTTTCATCTCCTAGGGTTAGGTTTTTGGATGTTTTTCATTTTCCATTGTTTCTTAATAATAAATAGACCTTCAAGCCTCATTATAACACAGTTCAGAGGCATGTAGTTGCCGCATCTCTTCTTAGAGATAAGCTACCCTCGCCCAAGCTAGTTTATTTCCATTCTATATGTAAGCATATTTCGGTTCTTTAATATTAATGAAATGAAGTTTTATTTATGCTAAATCTCTATGTTTAGGGCTATACGTGTAATTTGTTGTGTTCATGTTTAAATTTGGATCATCTTTCCAACGACACAAAAATTGCCTCAATCGGAGTTTGTATGCAAAAGTTACACCACTCAAAATTTGGTCTTCTTGTTTTTACCACCATAATTCAAAAGGATACCACATTAGCCCCATTACTCTTGGAAAATGGGTTATCCATGTGATCATGATGAAGAAAACTCTAGAAGAGTCAATATTTTAACTATAGTTAAGAGTTGAAGGAGTCAAACCTATAACCTAGTAGGTTATTGGGTTGTGTTATAATCAGGCCACTTGGAGGAAAAGGGTTCTATTCTTTTTTAGTGTATCTTATTTCATATACAAGTAGAGAAGCTGATAGGAATAAGAAGATTGCATACAGAGAGGATTTGTGCATTCTAGTATCCCGTGGGTCATAGGGCTTACTTCTTTGTACTTACAACCATTTTCTATTTAGAGAAAGAGAGTAGAGAGGCCTCACCTTCCAACTAGGTTTTCTCCCAAAATGGTTTACAAGCATATATCTTGTTTCAATTATGGTTTGTGAGTTTTTATTTCATTGTTCTCTATTTTCTACATAATCACAATTTTCATGCATACACAATAAACAATAATTTACATTTTTAGAAATCTAAAGAGAAATAAACCCTCATAGTGTAGATTTCATATTTTAAGTATAATTTTATGAGATATATTGTGACAAACTATCCAATGGGATATCCACAACAGTTTACAAATCAACTAAAGTGGGTCACTTTTCCTAGTCAATATTTCAAGTCATTCATTCCCATAATCCATCTTTATTGTCTGAGAATCTACTACAATTATAAAGAAAGTCATTGATCTCGTGGTTAGATCTTAACCATTAAAGTTTAGGTTTTTGGTTCATGTCAAAGTTATAAAAGAAAGAGAGGGAAAAGAACAAAGACACACATAGAGCATTCATTTCACAAGTCATGTATGTGAATAAGAAAATTAGAGATACGATTTTCATCCATTGGCAAGGAGTTTCAACAATAGTTTAGTTGGAGAAGGAAGCAAGTCAATAGCAAGGAGAAGAGTAGTCATACATGTTGGGTGTGTGTTATATTCTTTCCATGACATGCGAACCCAATAATATTTGGGTGGACCCAAGGATGGGGGGCGGACCCAAAGATGGTGGGCGGACCTACCTATGGTTTTGTGCATGGGTTTTGTACATGATTTTAGGCATGATGGTTTTCTACCCATGGTATTTTGTAGATCCAGTCAAGGGAACTATGGATATGATCTAGTCCAGGGTTAATGGATTAGGGTTTATGAATAATTCAGCGTGTATATATATATATATATATATATTATATGTATATATATATATATATATTATTGTAACATTGAAAGGTACATAATGAAAAAATCAATCTAGTAGTCTCAGTTTTGGGATCCAAGGGAAAATCTTTGTGTATATTTGTTTTATGTTCTCACCATTGTATTTTTTTTTTGAAGAAGAAGAATTCGTTTACAGGGAATTTCTATACAGGGTTAAAACTTACAATACATTCCAACACACACATGCCTTACAAACATCCATACATATTTCGTACAATAGTATGGATTACAGAGAAGGCTTCCTTCATTTTTATGCAGAATAAAATTTTCAGTTTTGTTGTCCATTTGG
Organism: Pinus taeda; assembly: GCA_000404065.3. Lineage (NCBI taxonomy): Eukaryota > Viridiplantae > Streptophyta > Pinopsida > Pinales > Pinaceae > Pinus > Pinus taeda. The sequence goes on from APFE030323410.1 coordinate 29,599, forward strand.
TTTATTTCTCAGAGCCATTTTCCATCTAAGGGAGCCCTTGTAAGTTCTGAAGATATTTTAAATGATGAACTAATCTAGAAGAGAAGAAATAATTGCATTATGTGTGATTCCTTTTCTCTTTTTCCATTGCATGCAAGAGTTAATAATTCCAACAAGTAACTAGATTTTATATGTTTTCTTAGATAATTGGTTTTAGGATAATTTAACATGGTGTCGAAGCATTTTCTGTGAGAGAAAAGTAGATCTATTATTTTCCAGGTTACTTTGGTGTGCTTGAGAGACAGATCTCAAGACAACCATGTCATTAAACAACATAAAATTTGAGGATCAACTTGATGGCGTCTCAAATTTCTTGTCATGGAGGGAAAGAATCTCAATGATCTTAAAGGAGAAAGACTTGTGGAAAGACATGTCTATAACACAACCTACTATACCACTTGTATTTTTATGTGTTATGGAAGGTTTTACTGGTGTTTTAATTTAATTTCTTCAGATCAGCAATATACTGGGTTACAAAAAGTCCATTTTCCCAAAACTTACGGAAATAGATGTTAATGTGATACTCATGTCTAGCTCAGTGAGAGCTTTCTAATGAGATAAATTTTTCAGCAGGCCGAGATCCAATTTAAAAGTATTACTTAAAAGAAAATATTATATTATTAAAGTCAACCACACCAACACTTGAATTCCACGTGGCTCTTAGGTGGTTTTATCTCTTTAATTTGGGTCATCTTGTGGATCAATGATTCTCCTAGACAAATTTCAAGATCTATTGAACACACACACCCACAAATGTGTGTGTGTGTGTGTGTAGAGAGGGAGAGAGAGAGAGAGAGAGGAGTGTGTGTGTGTGTGTGTGTGTGTAGAGAGAGGGAGAGAGAGAGAGAGAGAGATGATTGAGTGAGTGAGTGTGCGTGTGTGTGTGTGTGTGTATAGAGAGGGAGAGAGAGAGATAGAGATGAGTGTGTGTGTGTTTGTATACATATTTTTGGCTTCCAAAGGACATGATTTGTTTTGTCCATCAACAAGGAATGTATTCTCTTAGTCACGTTGTTGCTCACACTAAATCATCTAATTGGGATCAAGGTTGGTGCACGGCACAATAGTTGAATTTACCTTAGGAATTTCATGAGCACTGGCAAGCCTATACTCAAGCTCAATTCGGCTCATGTTCATTTAATCGAGGATGAGGAGGACAGTCTATGTTGGGTCCATTCTCCCCAGGGATATTACTCCCCAAATTTTGGTTATGATTTTATTATCAACAATAGACAACCAAAAGTTTTGGCTTGATGGTGGAAGTCATTATGGAAATTAAAGAGCCCCCCTATATCGTGACTCTTTATGTAGTGTCTACTGGAAAACAAGGCTCCTGCTTTGGATAACCTTCTCAAGCATGGTCTACAGGGTTTGGGCCGGTGTGCGCTATGCAAGAATGAGTTAGAATCTGAAACTCGTATATTTATCAATTTCCCTTTCACACAGTTGATTTGGAATTTAGCTAAATTCCTTTTGGGACGTAACTTAAAATGGGTTGGGGAATCTATCCAGGAAGCATAGAAATTATGGTGGAACCATATCATTCCTAATCATTTCAGGAACTTCCCCCCCATAATTTGTTGGGGCATCTAGATGGCATGAAACAAAGAGATTTTCAATGATCAACCATACGTCCCTGAGCAGGTGATGGCTAAAATATGTGCTTACTTTGATCTTATCCAAATGGAAGAATAAACTCATGTCCATCGAGTCATTACTGAAGAAGTGATCGATCATTCCTATCCTTGGGATTATTTCGACAGAGATGCTTCTGAAAATGGATCATGTGGTGGAGGGGTAGTCTAAATGAAAACCATAATTTCGAGCTTCAAAGTGGACTAGGGAGGGTTACAAATAATTTTGTTGAGCTTCTTAGCCTTAAACTCCTTCTTTTTTCCATTGAAAAGGAAGTTCAATCTCTTTAGATAATTTGTGATTCTATGGTTATTGTGAATTGGTTTAATGGTCTACATCGTTGTCATATTCACACTCTAATCCCCATTCTTGAGGAGGTTCTTATGCTAAAACATCATTTTAATCAAATCACTTTTCGTCGTATTTACAGAGAATGGAACAAGGAAGTAGAATCTCTCTCTAAAGCGGGTTCTTTACATGATATGGGAGTCTAGGAAATCTATGAACATGTAGCTGACACCTCCAAGAGTTTATATCACAAACCCTTCATTGAACGGCTGCAAGTGGACAATGATGCATCAGCTCAATAATGATATTTTTTTTGCTATTGTTAGGTTTATAGTTTTTGTCAAGTTGTTACATCCAAAAATATGCAATATTTGAAGAATATATAGTCCTTGTATTTAGATAAATAACCTATCATGAAACCGGATGTTATAATCTATTTTGCTCAGATGGTATCTCTTACCTTTTTGATAGAGAGAAATGGAGGTTTCAATAAGGTTTACACTTATTTTTCAACATGCCATGGGCACATGCAGATGTAATTTTGTTTATATTAATGAAATTATAGTTTTTTCTTCGGAAAAATATATACATGTGTGTGTACAAGTTTCAAGATCTATTCAAAACACGCACACACACACACACCACACACACACAGAAATTATCTATATTATATATATTATAAATATATATATATATATATATATCTGTGTGTGTGTGTGTGTGTGTGTGTGTGTGTGTGTATCATTGACCAATGTAAGTACAACCCAATGGTTAATTATGTTGTGAACCACTTTATATGTATGTGAATTGCGTTCATACATTGTAAACGATTTAAATGGTATGTGAACCATGTTATACAACAGGAATATCATGAGTCCTGGTTGAGCTAACATATACCTACACCAGCCAATCCAAGTATATATATATGTGTGTGTGTGTGTGTGTGTTTTATATGAGTGGCCTAGGATGATTGGTAACATAATTCAATTCACAACTCGCAATAGTTTTGTTTAAAGGAAATAATAAGTTGGGCCTAATTGCAATTGTAAGTTAAAATAAATGCATATATAAACATCCCATTTCCTTTTAACAATTGAACGTCGAGGGCGTATTTAGCCTGGGCTGATTCACCTTGTAATTTAACTACATGTATGTATAATCCATAAAAATGTTTACCAATATAAAGTCAGGACGTGGTCAATTTGGCCAAATTGTAATGCAAATAAACTACATACTTAATTCCAAAAACTCGTTCATAACATACGTTGTTAATCCAAAACCACATTTTAAAGGTGGATACAAAAAAAAGGAGCAACTTCCAACCACTTCCAATATCATTTCCAGACTTGCTTATAATTGAGTTTTAGACAATAAATTCTACCAACAATGAGGTAACATGAGATTACTATATGTTCAAGTGGGTGAATGTGTAACTAAAATTTCCACCAATTTAATGTGTGTACAAAACACAATATGTGAATTCAATTTGAGAGCATGCAACAAAATGTTACGAATCCTGTAGAATTATGTTAAAATTTTCAATCCAATTAATATTTGTAATTCATAAATAAAGGATAGAACTACTTATCTGGTCACGTCAATTTATGTTGGCTACTAGAGAAGGGTTCCGCATTAACCTTCTAACCGTAGGTAGTCACGATATTCTAATTTGTAACTTGCCACCCTTGTGTCAAGTCGAAAATCTGACGATTAAAAAATTCTCTAGCAATTCACTTGTGAGTTGTAGGAGTGTTGTTACTTGCAGGTGGTTTGTTAGTAGAGACAAGCACAGTCGTTTATTGGACGTGGACTGCACTAGTGGTTTATCAGTCCCAACAAGCACCAGTCACTCGTTGTGTAGGTGGTTTCTCAACCAACAACAAGCATGGTGTTTTATCAATTGTAGCAAGCATTAGTGGTTTATCAGTCCCAACAATCACTTATACTTTCAATCACACTTTGTTCACACTTAGGCTTGGCAATATTTGGGAAAAGAAATTGAAGGGCGAGAAACAATTTTTCAATGAAATTCTCTCCCTGTGATATTCCAGCCTTAGTTTTCCTCAGGAATTGTCTCTTTCAAGACAAAAATCCCACCCATGTTTTCAATATGTTTGGGTATTTATGACAGTTTGAGTTTCCTCCCAAGTGTGGCCAAGAGGCACCGTCAACCCCTGTGATACCTTCCTCAACTTGCCACCCTTTTGATTTATGAGAAGGGAACCCATTTGGAATGACATCACCATTAGCATTAATGGCAAACCTAACTAGAACGGTCCTTTCCCAACCACAAGGTTCAATCATTACATTTTGGATGAGATGGGTATCGCAGTTCATGACATACCCGTCCCTTCAAACCCTAACATATGTCCCTTCTCCTTGGATTTTTAATAATCAAATAAATATAATATTATAATTACAAATTAATTATTAATTACAACATTAAAATATAATTAATTATTTTTAATTAAAACACTAATCCACCATTAATTTATTTCAAGCATGAATTTATGCCTATTTTAACTTTTGCATTAATTAGAGTGTTGAAAGATGATTAATATTAAACATAATATTCACACAACTTGGCACCATGATTGAAATAAGAACGAATTTCACCAATAATTACTTTTGTTATATTAAAATGGAGTTTTTGCTCGTAATCAAATATTATGCTATGATACTTAATTACACGAAAATGTTTATAAAGTTCATAATTAATGCAAGGGTGTTATAGTGTCCAACTCTCCTCCAACTCCAACTCGGACCTCAGGGAGCATGAAAACACCATATGTAGTAGACCCTATAGTGTAGGTAACGTGAGATAAGAAGGACATAACGAAACAAAGGGTGATCTTTGAAGCTATTAAGAATCATTTGATTTTGAATATTCCATAAAATACCATATCTAGGGAGATGTTTGAAGCCCTGGTATCACTTTTTCAAAGTGATAACATGAGACAGAAAATTATTCTCAAAACTAAGCTCAGAGAGTGCAGAATGAACCCCTTCGGCAATGTGACCAACCTTATGAGGATCACATAGATCCATGACTAGATTACAACTATTGGAGAAGTTGTATTGGATGTAGAACTAGTGAATGTTGCTTTGAATGAGCTTACCAAGGCTTGGGAACCATTCATCATGGGCATACATTCCTGAGAACATCTTACCAAGTGGGAGATACTTTGGGATGATTGCATCTAAGAGGAGACTTGTAAAGAATCTAGGACCAAAAAGTAGGGAAGAGGAGTAGTAGATAAGAATGTGGCCCTAGTAAACAAGATGAAGAAGACCAAAGGGAAAGTTTCCATAAAAAAGGGTCACAGTTAGGGAGAGGGACAATAGTCTGAGCAAAAGAGAGATATGAGCAAAGATCAAATGTTATATTATCCATAAGAATAAGAATGGCCATTTTTCTTCTTAGTGTCCACAGAGGAAGAAGGGGAAGGGGAAATCATAAATAGTCATAGCGACAATAAAGACACAATTGAGCGAGCTTTCTTCCATGTTTGAGAGTGAATTTTCCTTATGTCTTTCCTTTCTAAAAGCTTTATTGCTAGAAGTACTTAGTACTTGGACAACGGTGTCTCCCGCCACATGACAAAGGCTAGAGAGATATTTACTAGCTTCATAGACAATGACTCAGGGATCCATATCGATCTTATCGATGATGCCAAGTATGTAGTGAGGGGACCAGGGATAGTTCAATTCTATCATGAGTCAGGAGGGTCCTTTGATGCTAGGAGGTAATATATGTACCTAGCCTAATGAAGAACCTTTTTTCCATATCAACATGGAGGAAAAAGGTTATGAGGTTAACTTGCAAAGGGGGAAAGTATTCATCTACTTAGAGGGATCCAATCGAGAGACTACAATGAGAATTGGATTTTGATAGGGGAACTTCCTCAGGCACTAGTGCACACCATTAAGAGAACGTGTGAGCATTGGTACAAGAGGATGGGACATCTCCATCACATACCTCTACCATTACTAAGATAGGTGGTCAACTAGGCTTGTATACTTGAGTTTGGACCAATAGGCGGTGTGAAAAGGGTGTCACTTGGAAATAATATAGATTTCAGGGTCTACTTCCTCAGGCACTAGTGCACACCATTAAGAGAACGTGTGAGCATTGGTACAAGAGGATGGGACATCTCCATCACATACCTCTACCATTACTAAGATAGGTGGTCAACTAGGCTTGTATACTTTAGTTTGGACCAGTAGGGGGTGTGAAAAGGGTGTCACTTGGAAATAATGTTAAGGCATCTTTGCCCAGAAATGAGACTCGATCCAAACACAATTTGGATATAATCCATTCTAATTTATTAAGGCCTATGTCAGTATCTTCAATAAAGGTCACATCTACCTATGTGACCTTCATTAATGACATCTTTAGGAAGACTTGGATCTACTTCATGAAGACCAAGGGTGAGGTATTTAAGTCATTTAAAAACTTTCAAAGCTTAGGTGGAGAACATGTCAGGAAGGAAAATCAAGGTGTTCGGGATAGACAATGACGACGGATACGCCTCTAATGATTTCATTGATTTATGCAAGGAGGCAGGGAAAAAGAGGGAGAATACAATGGCCTACAAACCTGTAGTGTAATGGGGTTGTAGAGAGGAAGAATCAATTTATCATCAATGCAGTGAAGGTCATGATCCATGATTAGAGATTGTTGATGTTTCTATAGGCCAAGGCATACAACATAACTATTTATTTGCATAGCAAGAGCCCACACCAAATTCTAGAGGATAAGACACTAGAGGAAGCATTCACAGGCAAGAAGCCTAAGATAAGACATATCAGGATATTTGGTTGTCTAGTCTACATCCACATACATGTGCAAATAGGACAAAGTTGTAGCCTTCATGTGAGAGGGGCATCCTATTGGGATATAACAAGGATTCGAAGGCTTATAGAGTTTTCCTATCATATCAGTGGAAGACAATGGTGAGCCAAGCTTTCAATTTCAAGGAGAACTTTGCATCTAGGAAATATCTAGGCCTACCAATAGTTGTAAAGGGGCTTCAGGAGGAGTGTTGAAAATAACAACAAGAAATGTTAAAAATAGCATCAAGAAAAATCCTAATTTAATTTGTCCTTGAATTAAATTGGGAACTAAATTGTAATTCTAATTTTCATAGCAACTTTTAATAGATAACTAAGTTAATTTGACTTAGTTGGCTCAGTTAATTCGAGTTGGGAGTTTATCTCGAGTACGGGTTGAGTTCTTTTGAGTTGTAATTATTTAATTCAGTTTAACTGAGTAAATTTAGTTAAATTGGTTCCAACTAATGGAGGAATTAGTGGGATATCCAATAGTAGGGTGTAACCTGCAGTAGTGGAGTGTAACCAGCACCGCTCAACCAGTAAACTGAAGATTCGCTCATAATTAACTCATACATGTCAAATCAGAGAAAGACCCAGTTGAGATTGGAGTTCAGGGACAGTGCACTATCAGTTGTAAAATCATCTAAATTAAATCGATGGAGCATACAATCAGAGGAAGGCCTATTGATGGATTGTGCAATTATGAATGAGGAATTTCCCAATTAAATATCGGCTAATTCACTAGGAAATTGTGCAAGGAAATTGGAGCTTGGAAGAGAGAAAATTTGGCTAACTATTGGTTGGAGCTTGTTTGTGAAGAAGTAAGATAGATTGCGATAGTGCAAAGTTTGCTCGGGCTTAAGCAAAGCATTGTAATCTTCTCGATTTTTATGATTAATGCAATATATAGATAGCAGGGGTTTTTAGCTGTGGATTTCCCCAGAAAATTATTGTGTTATGTGTGATTGAATCCTTCCTTTTTCTACTTCGTGATTTCATCAATCAATTATTGTTTCCACTGATGAGTAGAGTAGATTCAAGTCAATTGTTTTAACATATTACAATCTGCAGTTTGAATCTACAAGGAATTTCTACATGGTATCAGAGTTGAAATCACGATAGAAGAGAAGAATTCGAAGTTTTCCTTGCAGATTGATGGAGCTATAGTTTAAGGGAGATCCAGAAGACCCTATGTGCAGAATTCTTAATGGAGCTAGAAGGCTACTAGAGGGAAGATATGTGAACCAATTTAGTGACACAAAAAAGAGTTGTGATCATTGATATTGGTAGATTGAGGAGAAAAAATATTTCCCACAGGGAGATCGAGACTCAGAGGAAGTCTAGTTTTAGAGGGAGCAGCCCTATGGAAGCTAGTACTTCAGGATCTGGGGAGATCAAACTCGTTATTATAGTGGTTGCAGCAGCAGTGCGGAAGCAATAGGAGAGCAGTAGCAACAACAGTATGAGTAGATCAAATTTAGCTTATGCATGAAAAGTCTTGAGAAGAAAGGCAAAGGTTAGAGATTTGTTGGTTGATAGGGAGCATAATTACCTCTCAACATGTAGCCTCAGAAGCATCCTCAACAAGTTTTGGAGCAACCACAATTGGAGAAGTAGAGAGGAGAGCGAGTGGAAACATCCACTTAAGCAGAGACCTCCAGTAGGGGGGAATTTTGAGCCAAGTGGGCAGAGGAAGCACATGTAACCATACCTCCACGCGAGAGGTGGGGTGATGTGAAGCAATAGGCCCAAGAGTTTCATGAATTTGTGTAGGGTCCATTGAGGTGTTTTTGTCTCATGGTTCATTACTTTGCTACAGGGGTCCACAGTATTTAGTAGAAGGAGCATCACTGTCAGTCAGATCTTGAGGAATGTAGAGCAATGTTGACAACATAGAAGGAGGCTCAGTAGCAGAGTCAGCAACAACATAGTTTTCCCAGGAGACAGTTGCAGGCACAGTTGACTCAGTTTATTTTGTTTGGATTCTTTTTTGGGTTGCAGATGTTGCAGTAGCAACAACAATAGTGACAAGTGTTGCATGCAGAAAAATACAAAGGTACTGGATCAGTATAGAGTTGAATTCCTTTCTTGTTGAGAGGGAGTGTTGAAAATAACAACAAGAAATTTTAAAAATAACATCAAGAAAAATCCTAATTTAATTTGTGCTTGAATTAAATTGGGAATTAAATTGTAATTCTAATTCTCATAGCAACTTCTAATAGTTAACTAAGTTAATTTGACTTAGTTGGCTCAGTTAATTAGAGTTGGGAGTCTATCTAGAGTCATGTAGAGTGGTTCCTAAATTTTAGGGGCACGGGTTGAGTTATTTTGAATTGTAATTATTTAATTTAATTGAACTGGTTCCAATTGATGGAGAAATTAGTGGGAGATCCAGTAGTGGGGTGTAACCTGCATTAGTGGGGTGTAACCAACACTACTTAAACAATAAACTAAAGATTCACTCATAATTAACTCATGCATGTCAGATCAGATAAAGACCCAGTTGAGATTGGAGTTCAAGGACAATGTACTATTAGTTGTTAAATCATCTAAATTAAACCGATGGTGCACGCAATCAGAGGAAGGCCTATTGATGAATTGTGCAGTTATGGATGAGGAATTTCCCAATTAAATACGGGTTAATTCCCTAGGAAATTTCTCAAGGAAATGGGAGCTCGGCAGGCATGATATTTGGCTAACTATTGGTTGGAGCTTGTTTGTGAAGTAGTGAGATAAATTGTGATAGTGTAGAGTTTTCTCGAGCGTGAGCAAAGCACTTTAATCTTCTCAAATTTTCTGATTAATGTAATATACATATAGCAGGGGTTTTTAGCTATCGCTTTCTCCATCAAATTATTGTGTTACGTGTGATTGAATTCTTCCTTTTTCTGCTTCATGATTTCATCGATCAATTATTGTTTCCGCTGATGAGTAGAGTAGATTCAAGTCAATTGTTTTAGCATATTACAATCTGCAAGGAATTTCTACAAGGAGGAATCAAAGGAGGAGCTGAGAGCAGAGACTTCTAGTGGCATAGATAGCCTACCTTCAGTGCAAGAGGCGAGGATAGATCCTTTGAAATGAATCATGAGGCCTAGGTGGGCAGATCATACCTTGTGGGATGCTTAGGAGCATGTTGAGCCTCCCAAGACCACATTCAGGGATAACATACCTCTGTGGAAATTTTCGACATACATGGATTTGATTACCAACATCACAGACTCAAAGCCTTTCAAATTTTAGGAGGTAGCCAACCGACATGTGTGGAGTGATGTCATCGGAGGAGCACAACTCCATCATGAAGAATGATATCTTGAATATTGTGTAGAGACTAAAGGGGAAGTTGATTGTGATTTCCAAATGGATTTACAAGGTAAAGCATGCAAATGATGGCAATGTGGATAAATACAAGGCTAGATCTGTGTCTTGTGGGTTCTCTGATAAAGAGGGAGTAGATTACAACGAGAATTTTTCTACCGTAGCTATATACTCCTTATTCAAGCAATTATTTCAATACCTTCTGAGATGGAATGGAGCATCCACTAGATGGATGTGAAGACCGCCCTCCTCAATGGCATCATTGAAGAAGAAGCCTACATTGAGCAATGACATGGGTTTGAGGTCAATGATAGAGAGACACATGTATGCAAGCTTAAGAAATCGTTGTATGGACTCAAACATGCACCCAAATCTTGGTATGCTAGCACTGAAAACTATCTGCAAGGCATAGGATTCACCAAGAGTGAGGGAGATCCCAACCTATACTTTTTGTTAGTTGCACCTGAGCCCGCCATTTTGGTGTTGTATATGGACAATCTCATTTTGATAGGTGTAGAGAGATTGATTATAGGTTGCAAGTCATATCTAGCATAAAAATTTGAGCTAAAGGATATTAGGTCGATGCATTACTTTCTAGGGCTTGAGGTTTCGCAATAATTGGGCAAGATCTTCCTTGAACAAGGGAAGTACACTATAGAGATCCCAAAGTTATTCAGGATGGAGGACAACAGACCAATGGCCACTCTAATGGTGACCAGCCTAAAGAAGATTGATTTTTCAGTTTCAGATTTGGAAAAGTCCATATAGTACAAGTAATTAATTAACTCATTGATGTATATGGTCAGCACTCAACCAAACATCAACTTTGTTATTAACACCCTAATCTAATCAATGGTAGGACCAAGGGAGTTTCAATGGGTTGTAATAAAGAATGTGTTGAAATATTTGTAGGGTGCAATAGGATATGCATTGCAGTACCATGGTAGGGATGATATGAGGCTGAAGGGGTACTAAGATTCAAACTAGGCAGGTAATGATATAGATCGGAAGAGCACCTATGGGTGTTGCTTTAGTTTAGGCTCAACAATGATTTGTTGATTCAACAGGAAGCAAACCTCAACAACACTTAGCTTAGTTGAGGAAGAGTACACGACTAACAGTCTAGATAGTTATGAAGCCATTTGGCTTCAAAAAGCTACTCACAAGATTAATTGGTCAAAATCTTGAGTCGACAATGATCCACTACCATAACCAGAATTGTACTAAACTCTTGGAGAATCCAATGTCTCACAATAGGTCAAATCACATTGAGATCAAATACCATTACATCAGAGATAGGGTGTTGAAGCGAGCAGTCAAGCTCCAATATATTTCTACAAAGAAGTAGTTGGTAGACAATTTCACCAAGCCCTTGGTGAAGTGCAAGTTCATCTAGTTTCGAAACAAGCTTGGAGTAGTGGAGAGTACCTTCCTTGCTAAGAGGAAGTATTAGTGTTTATAGCTCAGAAAGATATTCCATGAGGGTTTCTATTTATGGAAATCATCATTAAATGTATCCTATGTTTTTTTAGAAGTTCACTTTATTAATTAATTAATTAAGTGAACTTTTTTTATTAAATTGAATTTTAATTAATAAAGTGACAAAAGTGGGTTACTTAATGATTTAATTAAAAGAGAGCCATTGATCTCACGATTATATTTTAATCGTCGAAGATTAGGTTTTTGGCTCATGTCAAAGTTATAAAATAAAGAGAGAAAAGGAAAAGGACACATAGAGAGCATTCATTTCACAAATCACATGAGTGAAGGAGAAAATCAAAGATCTTATTTTCAGCCATTGGCGAGGAGTTTCATCAGTGGTTCAACAAGGAGAAGGTAGCCAACCAGTAGCAAGGAGAAGAGCATCTATACATACCAATAGAGCAAGTCGTACAACCATTTGTATGGATTTTTTACAGACATATGAATTGCAGAGCAGGCCCTACGAATTTCATATAATCATATGGACTGCAGACCAAGATGCGTCAATTTCTGTGTACACTAAAATTTTCAGGTTTGTTGTCTATTTAATTAATTCCCAAAGCCATTTTTCCTATAAGGGAGCTCTTATAAGTCCTAAAGATATTTTAAATCATGAACTAATTTAAAAGAGCAGAAATAATTATGCATTGTGTGTGATTGCTTTTCTTGTTTTTTGTTGCATGCAAGAGTTAATTTTTTCAACAAGTAGTTAGATCTGATTTGTTTGCTTAGATAGTTGGTTTTAGGGTAATTTCATATGCTAAAGACTTGAATATTATATCGTCTTTTTGGATTGATGAGAAATTTTCTATTATGTATGTTTTGATTAATTTTATTGACACAATAATTGTAAAGTAAAAGCAATTTGTAAAATATATCTACATCAAAATTTATGTATATATGGAAACTAGCTTTAAAATGTAAATCCAATTATTAATATGATAACATTCTTCTTCACTTTAATATTAATGTTAACATCATCAATAATTTTAATATCAAATCTTATAAAACACCCTTCTTCACTTTAATATTAATATCTTCAATAATATTAATGTCAAACCTTATCAAT
>APFE030323412.1:7306-107180 GCA_000404065.3 Pinus taeda
TTTTCACTTTTTCCATTAATATATTTTATTAATTACAATATTTTTTATAGATTAACTATTTAATTATTGTGGACCCTTTTTATATAAAATGTAGGGATAGATTATTAGCAATTTGATTGAGGTGCTTAAATCATGCACTTAATATAACTCACATTCACCCCATAAAAGTTCTATTTTTTAGGTAAGAGGCCATTTTAGCAGTTACACTTGTTATTTATTAGTTTTTATATCAACTATATAATATAGATTATGTTGTTCACAAGGTAGTGGATAGATGGGGATTGGGTGTTTTGTTAAGGCACTCCTCTCCTTTAGGTGAAGTCACCAGTTCAATTCCATGCCCGACCAAAGTAATTCATTTATTGTTGTAATGTGCAGATTATGTTAATTGAACTATTAACTAAAATTACTTTTATGTTAAATTAACTAAAATATAAATTATAGTTTAACTAAAATAAAACTTCACTAACAAAAGAAAAACATGTAAATAAATTTAAATTATAATTATTACTTATATTTAAATACTTATAAAAGGTGATTCATTTATTGTTGTAATGTGCAGATTACGTTAATTGAACTATTAACTAAAATTACTTTTATGTCAAATTAACTAAAATATAAATTATAATTTAAACTAAAATATAAACTACCACTAACAAAAAAACATGTAAATAGATTAAATTATAATTATTACTTATATTTAAATACTTATAAAAGGGGATTCATTTATTGTTGTAATGTGCAGATTATGTTAATTGAACTAAAACTAGTTTTATGCTTAATTAACTAAAATATAAATTATAGTTTAAACTAAAATATAAACTATCACTGAACAAAACATTAAATAAATTTTAAATTATAATTATACTATTATTTTATACTTATTAATTCAATACAGTTATATTGGACATGACAAAGATATAGTATTGTCCAAGCTTTACAAAAATATATAGATTATGTTAATTGAACTATTAACTAAAACTACTTTTATGTTTAATTAACTAAAATATAAATTATAATTTAAACTAAAATATAAACTATCACTAACAAAAAAACATGTAAATAAATTTAAATTATAATTATTACTTATGTTTAAATACTTATAAATCAAATACAATATGTATATATTGGACATGACAAAGATATAGTATTGCCAAGCTTTAAAAAATGTATAGATTATGTTAATTGAACTATTAATTAAAACTACTTTTATGTTTAATTAACTAAAATATAAATTCATTCATGTATCTGTTTGAGTGCAACTTAGGTTTGAGAATGTGCACTTTATTGGATTTCATATGGAGAAAGTAGAATTTTAAATCCTACCCAAAATCCAATGGACTTACAATTTTCAAGATTTTAAAATTTGGGGGATTGCAATATTTCCATTTGATTCTATCATATATGAGGGTATGGAATTAGCACTTAATCAAGAGCACCAAACCCTCTGTATACAATTTTCAAGATTTTAAAATTTGGGGAATGGCAATATTTCCATTTGATTCTTTCATATATGAGGGTATGGAATTAGCACTTAATCAAGAGCACCAAACCCTCTATATATAATTTTCAAGATTTTAAAATTTGGGGGATTGCAATATTTCCATTTGATTCTTCATATATAAGGGTATGGAATTAGCACTTAATCAAGAGCACCAAACCCTCTATATATCTTGATGTTAATGACAGTGATTAATGTTGTGTATTGGTGAATAATATTTATTGCAGATTCAAATATGATTATTAGGTTTTCTCCTTGAAAGAATGGTTTTTTTCCTAACTAAATTATCGATATGATGAATGTATCTAACGGATAGATATACTAAATATCTAGTATATCTAGATACCTCATTTTATTTTTCACTCTTCTAGAGGGGTCTTTGTGCTTTCCCCATTCCTTTCCCACGCCCCTCGCAACATATGCGCTACATGACGTCTTGGAAGAAAAGCATCATACACTTATCTTGCAAGAAAAGTCCTGCGACAACATATGTCTCAGAGAAAACTACCACATATAATCCCCCAAGCATGCATACAATCTGATTAAGCAAGGCTCAACACCAACTTTGTTTTTCCATATACAAGTTACAATAGACACAAATGCATGACTCGAAAGGAGAAAAACCCTTTTCTATTAGCCAAAACAGAGCTAGATGGGCTTGATGAGCCCGATCTTGTTGTGAACATGATTTTGTGCCACATGAATGGTTGATTGAGACTTTGACTTTGCCACTGTGGTGACTTAGACACTTCTTTGGTGTGCTAGATAGGTAGATCACCATCCCATCATCTTTTTCCATATGTTTATATGCTTGATTTGACTTATTTACTTATGAAGATGTACTAACCATTGAATCTACTATAGTTTCATAGGAAAGCTACAAACATTGTTAATTTCTACGATGGTCACACATTAGGCCATTTTTATAAAGAAAAATATATAAAAATGTAGAATAATGGACTCATTACTTTTGTGTAACCTTTTGTAGCTTAGATGGAAAATGTACATATGGAATGTGATAAGGTTATGTAGAGAGATGAATATGAAGGTTCTTATGAGATAAAGATAATCAAAACTAGGGTAGCAAGTTGACAAAATGATGTTAATTTCTAGGCATCTTAGTCCTCTTCTAATTAATTGGCCCAAAGGGAGGACGGAGTAGCCTATCTAATCTTGTAGGCTATAGCCATTTGTACACGGGGAAAGCCATTATTTGATGTTATTGGGGTAACATTGGATAATTTGGGGTAAATGGAGGGAAACTTGTAATAAAAGCCAAATTTGGAGCAAATGGAGGGAAACTTGTTAGCCCCTCAAATTAAAATTAAGAGGGAAGTCTAAAAGGGGAAAAGATTCATTTTCATCATCATGGATAGTGGACTTTTTTAATTTTCAAGCTAAGGCTCTTGGAGGGTTTTAAGACCCTTTTTTTTCTGATTGGTTTTAGTGGTGAAAGATTCCACCCTAGCCAATCCATTCTCTCTATTCTTTTTAGCATAATTTCTCAGGAAAAATTCAACTATGTTGTGATAACAAGGGTTATGAGGCAACAAGGCTGTGACAACAAGGATTCTAGGGCATTATCTGGGCAGAAAAACCATGATGACATTATCTAAGGCTAAATCTGAGGCAACGAGGTGTTGTTTAGGTTCATTTTGTGGTAGTGGGGGTGTTTGTGCTTCTATCTGAGGCAATGACCCATATTGAGGGAATTTTCTGTGGAAACATAGGTTTATGAGGAAAAATTACGTGGCAACATGATTTCTTAAGGCATTGTTCTAGGAAGCAATGATCTCTGAGGCCACTTCGAGTTAGGAAACCTCCTATTTTGGGCAGTGAGAGCTTGGATAAACCATCTTGTGATTGCGACCACTCCTGAAGTCTTTTTTATTGCAACAAATCCTCTCTAGAGTAATATCCAGGGTAACAAGGTGGAGTTTGGGAAACAAGGGCATGAGAGAGGTAATTTGGAGAGACATTGTCCCAATCTAGGTTGCAGCGAAGGCCTTTTGGCATCTCTGAAAAATAACAAGGAATATTAGGGCTTCTATGGGAAACCGTGATTTATGTTAGGACTTTTTTATGGTAATAAGGCAACAACAAAAGGTCTGTTGGAACATCTTCAAAGGCAACAAAGTATATGAGGTGCAAATTGAGCAATGATGGGATCTGTTAAGGTGTTTCCTGAAGCAACAAGGAAATCGAAAATCTTATAAGCTGGTTAGTTGTGTTGAATCAACCAATATATGTTGCAGTGTTGCTGATAGGGTAATTGACATTGTAATCCTTGTAAAAGATTGATACTATTTATAAATTGATGAGTGTTGCACAACAAGTTCTGTTGATGTAACAATGATAGGAGAGAAACTGTGAATTTGTAACTTGCTATGTATTGTTGGTGTTGTTGGTAAGATCAATTACTTCTTTAACTGTTGTGCACTCAATATCACCTTTGTTGAATATAGAAGGAATATTGTGATACTGTTACATATTTGTTACATGTTATTTTCAACCCTAATGGTAAATTCCCCCAAGGGATATTACACAGGGTTACCATGGATTCAAAGTGAGAGGTTTGTTTGCATCATATAGCAAATAAAACCACCCTTCAAAATCCCCTTTTTAACATGTTTTCCTTGCCACTACAAGAAAGGATTCATAACCTTCGGTTTCCAAATGCCTCATATTTTATAACTGAGCCTCATGTTTTATGTTAGTTGGTGCCAAGATAATAAGCAAAGCTAATGTATTGAGTTCTCTTTGATGCATGCCCCAAATTAGAGGGATCCTCAACTTTCAGATTAGATTGTACATGAATATTCCAATTTTTGTCTCCATGAGTAATATTTCCCAATCAATTATTTTTGTGCGAGGAACCCTTTGTTGAAGTCCATTTCTACACAAAATTGCGCATAGGTACAAACACTGCAATCCTCTATTCTAGAGCTTCTATAATGAAATTTTCCTACATTATTTCCAATGGAATGAAAAGAGGGTAAAACCCAAAATTGAACTTGGGAGCCTGACCCAAGCAAGGGCTAAAGACAGGGAATCGATATACACATAAACGCTAAAAAATAATTTTGCACATGTGAGTAAATATCTCTAATTTTAGGGGAGGCAAGTGTAGGGATCTAATATTTCACCCCAAAGGAACTCTAGAAGGATTTTTTTTTTGGAAATTAGGGTTCATGTCCAACAATCTTGTTGAAGCCTACACTTTCTATCAAGGCTTTTTGATCTCTCTCTCTTTTCATCCTCACTATCTCATTGCCTTTGGAGATTCATTGATCCTCATCCACCATATGAAAAAGAAAAGACACATGCTATAGACCTCTGAATGGAAACTATCCTCTCTCATATTAGATACTTATCCACTTCAATGGAGTATCATATGGATTGGTTTCACATTCAAATAAATAACAACACTTTAGCAAACTCTCAAGCCAATGTGGTCATTCACCTTGGAATAAAAGGGTCCTTTCTTTTTAATGTGCAACCTAGCATCATTCCAATTCCATGACATGATTACCACCAAAATTATTACCAATAATGGTTCCATCGAAAGATGGTGATATGTATTAATTATGCATGAGATGCACACCTCAAAACACACCCCTACTTCCTTAGCACTGATGGCATTCTCCCATAGCACCATGGGAAATAAACTACCTCACACTGTCACATGCAACACAGGTGGGATTTCTCTTGGCATTGTCCCCTAGAAACATTTAATTGGCATGCAAGTTGAGGTTCTCCACTCAAACCCTTTCTCAAGCTAGTGTCGATTGTTTTGTTTTTGGTGTTTGCTAGAATTCATGCCCAATTTCCTCTCCACTATCATTTCTATCTTAAATGCACTAGCTGGAAGCTATGGATATTAAAGATCTCTGACACAAACATTCTCCACTTTGGCAACATGTTGACCCCTACAATAAATCCACTCTGAAATTGCATCAAATTCTTAGAGGAACAAGGATATAAAAGTGGTAGGTGGCGTGGGAAGACTCAACAGAGAAATGTGACTATTTCCACATCTCCATTTGAAGTGATGTGTTGATTTATATTGGAATCAATTGTGCTTAAATTTGTATATGTTGGGAATGTTCTCCTACCTCAATCAAAGGTTGATGCCTCCTCTTGAAACTAATGAGCTTCTTCTATAATGCCCCTCCACCCCCCCCCCCACCCTTTAGATCTCCAAATTGCTTCAAGATTACCTCAGCCACTTGAGGATCAACCTGCATCTACCCAGAACTTGATAGCTCCTCAGGCCCCAAAATTCAAGTATTGGTTTTTCCAGCATACAATTTTGTTGTGAATATGTATGATAAGGGCTACATGGCTATCAAGGCCCTTTAGTCCATATAAAACTAGTTAGTCCTATGAATTTGGCTCTTTTATATTAAAAAATATCTCATTGTACTAGTTGGGAAATTGTGGTATCTCCTTTTGGTATGTAGATCCTTCCTATATAACTTTTCTAATTAAATAAAATTCTCCAGTTTGTGTAAACAAAAATTAGAAATTCCCTTGATTTTATATCTAACATCAAAGATCTAAAGATTCAAACATGAAGATCAATGAGACCAGACCAAAAACCATTGAAATGACACACTAATGCTAAGTAATGGAGAGGAGAAGTCTCAAAAATGGCATCCTTATCAATAAGAATGGATGGGTTGGGGCGTCCTACACCGAACAAAGGCGAGAACAAACATCCCTCATGACAATTTCTTGGAAAGAGATGCACTAAATGTCAACAAGAGAAATGGAATCATGGAGAGGACACATAGATGACCCAAAAGAGGTTCCAAAATGATATCCAAAGAATGGAGATTAAACCCTATGGAATAAGGTCTGCCACTGCTCTCTAGGAAGCAAGATCACGAGGGAACATCAACATAAAAATAACTAATAATTTATCTAATCTTATTAATCATCATTAAAAAAAAATTTAAAATATAATATGAGTAAAACTTAACCTCAAACAATATATTTATTTAAATAACTAAATATTATTTAAAATATTTAATTTAAATAGAAAATTTAGTAAAAATTTAAGTATTTTAATATAATTTTATATAAATAAAATAATCAAATATAATTTAAACATAATATATCATTCCAATCTTATTTTGACTATTTTATTTAAAATTAATTAGAAATTTTTTAAATTATATTATCCAAATGCAAAGGTAATAAAATACAACCTCAAAATGAAAAATATAATTTCAACCTCTATTTGATAATCCTATTCTATAATATATATAAAACTTAATAATAATTAAATTTATTTGTTTGGTGTGAAAATATTTCCAAATGAAAACAAATTAGTACTCTATAAGAACATAAACACTTCTCTTTTCCTTTTTTTTGACAATACTATATAATTTTAATTCAATAGTTTGTGTAATTTACTTACTTTTACTTACTTTTTCTACTTTTATTGAAAATGGTACGTTTTAGATTTTTGTTAAAGTAAATTAATTTTTTTTATATAAAAATATAGATTAATTTAATTCTTTTTTCATCTAAGTTATAATTTTTATTATATCAAATAAAATATATAATTAATTAATTAATTAATATGTTGAAATAAATATTAATTATTACAAAATTTATATAAAAAAATATATTATTTAATTTATTTAATAATAGTTGAAATTCTATTTTTTTTAAATTATTGATAAATTGAAAATGTTTTTCAGATTAATCACATCGTTAGTTGTTGGTCGACATTTCAAACCATCTCATGTCGTTCATCCTCAGACAAAAATAACATATTTTATGGATAATGACTAAGTATACATCCTTAAATAAAAATCAATAATATCCTTAATATATATTAACACTTAAATTATAGTAAAATTTGCGACTTCTAAATCATAAATATAAATTGTGATTATTTTTTATGTAAAAATTTGATATAAATTTTCATAAGAATATATATATATATATATATATATATATATATATATATATATATATATTATATATATATATACATACATACATATACATATACATATATATTAGTTTTTCAAATGTGTTCCATTAATATCGATAATAAAGATAATTACTATATTTCTTCTCCAAGGAAAAAACATAATTTTCATTAATAAAATAAAAGTTACATGTTGTAGATGCCCGGAGGCATTTCAAAAAGATGAGAAAACATATACGTGCAAATCAATTGCCTTGTTGCCCTGACTTAAAAACATGTAGAGTCATAACATAAGCTGAGAATAAATGCAAATGCGAGTTGTCGGCCTAGACCACAACATATCTAAAAACAAACGATGATATGTAGTTGTAGGTGGTCAAAAAATTGTTTTGAAGCCGACTAACAAAAGGTCCATCATAATACCAAGAACTTTGTGAGCTCAAACCAAAAAGGATCCAAAAAATTGTCAATGCATTGTGAATATATATAGACGGAATCAAAATTGCATGGCATCCGGCGGAAGTCCCTCTTTAAAGGGATGATGATAGTAATCAAAATGATCACCATTTAATTTCTCCTGAATCTTCTAGGAACCCCACCCCTGCTACGTACCTTCCTTGGAAAGAGCATCATCAATGGAGTTACATTCCCTGTAGATATGAAGACATGAGATATGATCAAAATTGTGCTTAATCAAAAGAACTCCATTCAAGATAGGCTTGAGAGCATGCATATGACATAACGAAACTTCATTGAACCAGTCAATAACCACACGAGAATCCCCAAACACTTGCAACTGTCGACACCCTTTTTCAAGCGAGAAAAGAAGGAGCTTTAAACTAAAAAACTCTGCATAGTTATTGGAACAATGACCTAGACCACACTTTAGATGGAAGAAATGTGAATCAAATAGATAAAGGATAGAACCACCATCACATGTGTCATATCTTTGGGAAGAGCCATCGAAAAACCCATGGATAGGGCCTGTCACTCTGCTCCTCCTGAATGACTCTAGGCCTAGATGTCTTATCCTCCTCTGGAATTTGTTCAAAAATCTCAATTACTTGACCAACCAAACGATCAATATTTGGAGTTATGTTTCAAAAGTTGAGACCATTACTACTAATCCATATTCCCCTGTTTATCAGAAGAGGCAGATTTTGCATCTTAGGCCCGGAGACCGATCGCCACCATGAGTCCCAAGCTGAAAGGAAAGAGTGGCCCTACCACTGTTGATTAAAAGATAGAACAACTTTAACCAACTACCATAATTGGGTTACAAAAGAACAAAAAAGGAATAAATGCTTGACTCATTCTTCATCTCTTTCAAAAGGAGCACCAGGAAGGGCCTGCATAATTGTGCTTCTTTAGGTTGTCCCCTGTTGGAACCTTATTCTCCAATAAACACCACTGAAATAGTTGAGCCTTAGCAAGGCTTTTCAGCTTCCATATTGGTTTCCACCACCAGCTTCCCTTGGCTTCTTATCTGCTGAGATACAAAGATAACCTTGCTTAGGAGTATAAATCCCTGTAGGTGATATAATCCATTGTAGCTCATCCTCCTTGTCATTTATTCTGACATGGGAAATATTAAGAGCTCAAGTGTAGCTCTCCCAAGCATTGTGCCATTCTGTAGGAATATTTAATGCATTTGGAAAAATCCAAACCTACACCCAAATTGATGTTGAAGCATGATTAGTTGTATGATTAAGAGTTCTAAAACCATGATTAGCAAGGAAATCAATCAAGCCTTGAGGGAGCAGAAAAAATTCCATGCATCCAGACCAGGGATCAAGGCCAATTTTGACTCGCTCACCTAAGCCCACTCTCCATGTAAGGCCACTTTCAATCACCTGAAAGGAATCCAACAATGCTTTCCAAATCATAGAAATATTATTTTTCTGCTTGTCCGGATTTGTAATCCAATCTTCCAAGGAGGATGGAAAAATATAATTTTTTCACACCACCTCATTTGAAAGACTGTTGGATGTAAAAAGACACCATCCCACTTTTCCTACAAGGGCCTTTGAAAACCCATTGATATTTTTGAGACCCAATCCTCCCCTTTTTTGGGGGACAGTTATTTTATCCAAACTTACCCAGGAAAAAATTATGCCCTCCTGAGCGCCCTTCCATAGAAATCTGCAACAACATTTTTTGATATGATTTAGGATCCCTTTTGGAATCCTAGCTAACTCCAACTGAAATACAGGAATAGCCTCTAAAAATGAATTTATGAGAACTAGCCTACATGCTCTGGATAACCATCTAAAGCTCCAGACTTTTAGGTGTTTCTCAATCTTCCCCACAAGCCACTTCCAGTTTGTAGCTTTGTAACAATTAGGTTTTAGATAAAAACCTAAGTATTTGAGGCCTTCTTCAAACTGTGTATGTCTGAAAGGAAACAAACCTTGAGCAAAGAGAAACTTGTACAACGAGCACCCAACTTCACAGAAATAAGATTTTGAAGAATTTATCTCCATACCAGAGGCTTTACAAAAAGCTTGCAATGCATTTTTTAGAAATGGGGAATCTTTGTGGGATCCATCACTAAAGAGAAGAACATCATCGAAAAATAAAAGATGAGACACAAGAAAATCATCTACCACCATAGCCCCTTTGAAATCATTGTTTCTCTTTGTTGTCTCAATGAGTTTTCTAAGAAGGGGACAACCTTGACGAAGACCTATTTCAGCATGGAAGAAATTCAATGATGACTCATTAATTAAAATTGTAAATAAGACTAAAGAGATGCAGGACATAACCCATCTAATGAAATCATAATTGAAGCCTAGATGAGTAAGCAACATCATGATAAATAATTAGTTAGAGCGATCATAGGCCTTTAAGAGATCAATATTACATATCATGCCTTTAAACTTCATATTCTCCAGACTATGCATAACATCCTGGGCAACCCCAATTGCCTCATGAATCTGTCTTCCTTCCAAAAACAAAAATTGCTCTTTCAAAATAAATTTTGAAAGAACCTGCTTCAGATGAAGCGCAATAACCTTGGAAATAATCTTAAACATTGTTACAAATAGAAATGGGCATGAAATCATCCAAAGAATGGGGGTAATCTGAATTTGGGATAAGGGAATAAATGTCAATTTGAAAGCCCCATACATAAACCCCAACGTCCTACTTTCCTCGACTAATTTTAACAATTCTACTCCCACCAGCTCAAAGAAGTCCAAAAAAGAACTCAATTGGCCAACCATAAGGCCCTAGACTCTTATCCCTCTTAAAACTGCGTAAAACTCTCCCCAACTCTTCTTCTGAAACAGGAACCATCATGTCTCGATTGAAATCTTCATTAGCATATCGAGGAAAGTTTCCCATTGTGGAAATGATTTCTACCAAAGAGGCCTCTCGAGGAGCCTTAAATAACATGCTAAAATGACTAACCCCCAATCTAGCCAACTCAGAAAAACAAGATGTCTGAGCACCTTCCGGATCCTCTATCTCCTAGATAGTGTCGACCGCTTTCCTTCCTTTGGAATTTTTTTGAAATAATTTAGTAGTTTCATCTCCAGCCTGAAGCCATATTGCCCTACCTTTTAATCTCCATGATTCCTCTTTTTCTTTTATAATTCGCTTCATGGAGGCCTCAAGTTGAGTTATCTCCTGCTTAAACTCTAAGGAGCCAAAGCCAAGCCTCTTAGGGTCCTTTGGATCAGCTAACTCGGTTTCAGTTGACCTGAGTGATTCCCCTCATTTTGAGCCTTTTCCTTTGCCCATCCCATAGTAGCTTGCTTGAGTCTCAACATATTTTCAGCAAATTGTGCTACAAAAGAAATCGTATTCCCTAGATCAATATGACACTAACTATCCCAAACCAATGACCGAAATTCATCATCCTTTGACCTGTTGGAATTGAATCTTAAGGGAGCTTTTGGCTTCCTAGGACCATCCCAAAATTCCAAGAAAATAGGGGATGGTATGATGCTCCCCCAACACCTACCCATTGATGGAATAAGGGGCTGGAAGTTGTCAGAGCAGAGTTAATCAAGAACCAATCAATCCTTCGCACAATCATGGCTTCCCCAACCCTACGATTCCTGCATGTTAGATTATGCTTAACCAACTCAACATCAATAAGCTTGTAATCCTCAAGCAACTACGAAAAGAAGTTTGACAAAGCATCCTCATGGGTGTGACACCCCAAATCTCAGAGAGACCTAAAGAAAAATTTAGATCCCTGCCCAAAATTAAATTATCCACCCTTAAAAATTCCTTCCTCATGAAAGATTCCCAGAAAAGGACCGTGCCTTTTCACGACCTATAGACATTAACCAACCTGAAACCTTTTCCAAATTCTACCGAGAAGACATCATATGTCATCACCCCTTCACAACCTCAAACACTGATAACCGTGGTATATCTTTGATTAAAACAAATAGCCAGACCCCTTAAATGCCCTTGAGTGTCTACAACATAACAACACCACCCAAAAAAAAAACCACCCAAGACCTTTTCGACCTCCACACTCGGCCCCAACGTTTCGAGGAGCTAGCCAGTCCTCAACAATTAAAAGACATCAATTTCATTTTGGCCCTGTAACGGAGGGGCATGATGATCTAAGGACCCCAAGTAAATAAAATTGTCTAGCGGCAACGATATCTTGACAGGCTTGAACTTTTTATTTCAAAATATTTGATTGACGACCACACACAGGCCGAGCCAATTTGGATGGGGAGGAGGGAAACAAACCACCCTGAGATTCTAAGGGGACCTAAGGTCTTTTTGTCGTTGTGATAAACACCCTCCAAAATATTGCTTACACTTGAATTTTGGAGCCTACTTGTGATCCTAGGATCTATTGTTCCTTGATTGCTCATATTTGCTTCATGTTCAGTTGATGCTCCCTCAAATTCTAAGCATCAAAGTCACTTACTTATGCATGCTCAGTTCTCAAAGAATTCACATGTGCACTTCTTTCAATGCAATCTTACATAGGAATTCACAGCTCTTGAAGGTAAGGCTTGTCTAATCACTAGTGATAGTGATTGCACAATCCATAAGCATAGTGTATTGCGCAACACATGTTGACAATCAATGTGCACTCTCCACTTACAGTCTCCCTCACTTTGATTGTAATTGTACTTCTATTGCAGTGAGTTTTCTCAACTGTCACTTTGGCGCACTTTTGTTTTTGCGAGTGTCACTTTCATGTTCGCAACTATCATTTTTTCTTGCATTTACATTAATAAGTGTCGTTTTCATGTTATCTTCACTCTAGCATGTGTCACTTTCACTTTCTTTAAGCCTTTGCAAGTGTTAATTGCATTTTTCTCTTACTTTCGTAAGTGTTGTCTTTTGGCATGGGAAGTGTCGCATGTTGTAAATGAAGAGTTATGGTTCATTTCAAGAGGCAAATTTGGTACCAATGGCTCCTATCTATCATATAGACATGTATTAGACTCATTCCAAAAGTTTTATGCACTGTCCTACTAGTGTTGTCACTGTCATCACAAAGTGTATCCTAAAGTGTCGCACTTGGAGGAGAGTATTGTTTTTTTGTCGCATCAAGGGGATCATGTTGATTATTAGTGTTGAATGTTTAATATTGTGTCATCGATTGTGTTGAGTGAGTGATAATGTTCAAGTCCAACCTTGATTTCATCTCTGCCTTGTTGATCCCACACTTAGTCAAATTTTGGAAAGTCTCATGCCCAACGAACCTGGATTCACTCTGCCCCACTGAAATGTGTATTGCATAGTTGCAAGCCTCAAGCATGCATCCCTACCTCCTGGAACTGCGCAATGTGTAGTTATTGTCCCCAAGTACTGTGCATTGCGCAAACACAGTGCCCAAGAATTTCCTCCAGAACTGCGCAATCCTGCCTCCCATCCAATATCCTTTTGTGCATTACGCAGTTGTAAGCAACAATTTATCTCCCTACCTTCCTGAACTGTGCAAATGCGCAATCCTCTGTCCCTCTCTCTCTCCTGAACAGTGCATTGTGCAGTAACAGTGGGTAAGTCTGCCTCATTGTGACCCTCAACTGTGAAGTCTTGTCTCCTCGACCTCCAGTGTTGTGCATTGCGTAGTTACAAGTGTCAATACTCACTCCTGATCTCTGGAACTGTGCAATGCACAATCCTTGAGCCTTCCTCCCTATCCAATACTTAGCTCTAAGTCAATCAATGGATTTCATGAAGAGGGTTAGAGTAGGGGTTTTTCAGACTAATGTCATCTTATCATGAGTGAATTTCACTTTCAGGTACTATATATTGACATGACAAGATGGTGTTCAAGAATGATGACAAGGAGACCATGCAAGGTGACACTCAAGAAGACTGCAAAATAGAATGATCACCAAGAAAGAAGATGAAGGGACACTAGTCTACGAGACCGAAGATCAAGATCGTAGTGAAGACTCCTTATTTTCAGCCCCTTGTAGGGTGAAGAAGAAGAACAAAGAAAATATTTCATGAAGATGAAGTATTGTACAGACCTCTCACGAAGATTAAAGACAAAGCAACAAGATGGACAACTTAACATCGACATCTCACCATGAAGTCCATGCCATCATTGTCAAGTTGTGAATTGTACCAGTCTCATCACAATGTTATGTGTGTCCATGTGTCTTGCCACATCATTTGTGGATGTAATAATGTAATTATTAAAAGGAAAGGACAAAATGTAATTTGCGGAAGTCCAAAAGTCATATGTGTAATATGAAAAGTCATATAGTCATATATGGACAAAATAATCTTTAGGAAAAGTTCAAAAGTCATATAGAAGTCCAAAGGTCACATTAGAATTCTGAGAGTCATGAGGGTAACTCAAGAGTCATGGGGATATGAAATGTCATCCCTCTTGTTATAAAAGAAACCTACTAACTCTAGCAAATAGCTTTTGGAGAGCTAGCCTTGGCTTCTCTAGCTTGGCATGGGAGAGAAGATCATTCTTTGGAGAAGCAAGAAGTGACATAATGTTTCACTATTAGAGCTAGTGCCTCACCATTGTAACTGTGTACTTGGATCTTTCACCTAATAATCAAAAGCTCGTTGAGCCAACACATTTTCATGCATGTATCATGAATATTGTAAGACTATTCTTTTGATGTTTGTCGTATATGTTTTGTTCATATGTACTAAGGAAATTGAACTACTTCATTGGCTTTGGTACTATTAATTTTAGATATGTTCTATGCTAGAGCAATTTATTTCAATTTTCACCGTTAGCTCATTATCTTTTCTAGATTAGCAATCACATCAGCATTAAGGGAAATTTCAGATGAAACATAAATATAAATCGCAGAAGACAAACCAAGACAAGAGGACACAAGATGTGGCGCTAGCCAGGGACAAAGCCCACAATGTGGGGAAACCCTTGATCAATTCTTCTTTTATGTTCTTCAAAGCTCAGCAGAGAATGTAAGAGAGATAGTACATTTACAATAGAAGTCAACACTTTGACTTTTGATATCTACAGACATTAGTTGAAGACATATTGCTTCAATTGATTCTCTAAGGTGACTTCTTCACCTATCATAGTGCTGTAACTCGTCCATTTGCTGCACCTTATCGTGTAGCACCATCATGCTGCATCATGCATCATCATGTTGCTCGTGATCACTATGCTGCCCCTACATCATGTTGTCCATGATCTCATACATCATGTTTCCCTTTCATCATGTTGTCCATGATCTCATCTATCATGCTACCCTTGATATCATTATGCTGCACATGATCTCATATCATCATGCTGCTCATAATGTTGCCCATACATCATGCTATCCATGATCTCATGCCTCATGCTACCCTTGCATCATGTTGCCCATGATCTCATATCATCGTGTTGCTCATAATGCTTCTAATGATCTCATATCATCACGCTGCTCATAATGTTGCCCATACATCATTCTTTAGTTCATATACATATCAGCCTTAGCTGCTTGCTATGGCTTGTAGCCTAGCAAAGCAACTAGGCTATAGTTCCATGCAATCCCATTATTGAGTCAGGGATGCGTACTTCACACGGCGTATTGGTATTCCTTTTGACAGCTATAGGTTTCCTTTCATTGCTGCGTATAATCATTGGCAATGTTGCGTTTGACTGCAACTATTCCACTGCGGCTTCATCAAATCTCCTTCAACTATGCCGAGAGACCAGAATGTATGATAATGTTGTGTTTGACTGCGGCTTCATATATATACCCAATACATAGATTTATGTTGTTCTTTCTGCCTTCTTCCCCGATGTCCTGAGGCTATCCTTGCTACGGCTCTTTCATGTATGATCCGCAGCTACCTAAGTGATTACGACTGCGGCTCTGCCTACATACTTGGTTGCGGTTATGATTGAGGAATGACAGCGTGGAAAGTTTCATATGCACAAGTGTTTCCATGGTTGCGTATATGGCATCACGTTGACTGTGTATAGGAGTTTCCATTGTTGCGTATAGAACAACTGTGTATAGGATTCTCCATTGTTGCATATAGTGCCATCAATGACCAACATATTAGGCTTGTTTGTACCTATGGCTAGGTTTGAGGTTTCCATGTTGTTCATACATATAGTTGCGTATGTATCCCTTGAATGTTGTGCGTATATATATATATATATATGTCCATGCTATGCCATTTCAATGTATATATATCTCGATGAATTAGGGTATTATGTTGACTCTGACTAGGGTTTCATCTGCAGCTAAGGCATTCTTCATTAGTGTCTCTCCTTCACCAAAAACCCAAGACGTGGAGAGGAGATCACATGAAGAATGTGTGTTCAAATGACTTCAAGTCCTTGCCAATTTATACTAAAACGTAGATGATGAATAGGCATGTCTATTGGGCTTCTGAGCCTACTCAAGTTGTTGGTCGGCTTGATAATAATTCCATAATCAAAATAAATTAATATCTCCATAAATAATTATCGAAATCGGATGATCTTTAGATCAATCCTACACCTCTCGATGAGAGGGATCCAATAAAAATATTAGCTGCCATAAATAAGATGACCCACATGGAGTTTGGCCCTAGTTGCAAATTTTAACACTCCCTCTCAACTAGGGAGAACTCCATCTGTTGATCCATATGTCTGATTGTACTGTGTCTGCAAACAGTGCCCTGCACTGCTTTGCTCATCTATGCTTTGTTCTACTGGCTCTGCTCTACTCTGCTCAGCTCTGTTGGCTCTGTTGACTCTGCTCAACTCTGCTCAACTCTGTTGGCTCTGCTCAGCTCTGTTGGCTCTGCTTTGCTCAACTTAGCTCTACTGAACCATGAAGAAGAAGAATTGATGGAGAATGAGTCATACCATTCTCCATTGACCCGAAGTCAGTCTCAGAGTGCGTACCACTAGTCCCAAACCAATCTCAACCGACCCAAAGTCAGCATCATAGTGGGTACCACTCCTACCACTGGTCCTAGACGAGTATCATCAGTCTCAGAGTGTGTACCACTGGTCCCAGACCAGTCTCAACTGACCCAAAGTTAGAATCATAGTATGTACCACTCTCACTGGTCCCAGACCATTCCTACACTGACCCGAAGTCAGTCTCAGAGTATGTACCACTGGTCTTAGACTAGTCTCAACCGACCTGAAGTCAGCATCATAGTAGGTACAACTCCTACAACTGGTCCCAGACTAGTATCATTGATCCCAAATCAATGAAGGTCATCCTAGCATAGGGAGTATGGTAGATACAACGATGCATCCATCGGTACTACTATGGTCCCTATCCTCATTTCCCTGCTCATTGATCAGATGAGAGGTACTTCCCATGAGTCCTAGACTGCATGGGTAGGATGCCTCGACAGGAGAACTAATCAATCCTCTCCTCACAGGAGATCTAATCATCCTGCTACACAATCACCATGGAGAACACATCATTTAGGCCTCACATGAGAGCTAATCATCCTGCTACATAATCTTCATGGAGAACACATCATCCAGACCTCACAGGAGAACTAATCATCTTGCTACATAGTCGTCATGGTGAACACATCATCTAGACCTCACAGGAGAACTAATCATCCTGCTACATAGTCGTCATGGAGAACACATCATCCAGACCTCACAGGAGAACTAATAATCCTGCTACATAGTGGTATCCAAACAGCTCACTGAAGAGCTTTCGTAACCAGACTGCCTCTCAGGTAGCCATGATAGAAGCAATATACTCTGCCTCAACGGTGCTCAAATCCACTGACTTCTGCTTCCTGCTTATCCAGGATATTGAAGCAGATCCCAAGGATAACCAGCACTGAGAAGTGCTCTAGTGATCCTCCACGTTGCCTGCCCACTCAGCATTTGAAATATTCTAGGTAGTGTATCTCAATCCATGAGAGATTGTGCCCTAAAGATATCTCAGAAGATTCTAGGCACCAAGCCAACGAAGCTCAACGAAATATGAGCTCACAATACTAACTGCAAAACATATGTCTGGACAGAGGCTCACCAAGAACATCAACTCGAATGAGTTTATGAAACTCAGAGGCATTTCCCAAATCTGGTCCGACATCACTACAATATAACTTCTGAAAGTTAAGATCCTCAAGGTAGTCACATGCTTGCAGTTTATCTTTCCACATTCAGAATCCAACTCCCTCTGTCTTCTACAAATGAGGGTTTGCACGTATCAGAGATAGGTGTCGGTATGAGAGGTCTGTCATCCACAACTTTCGGATGGTTTGGATCGATTTCACTCTTAGTGAATCTCAACTTCATCAGACAGCTATTGATCCTCTTATACTGTGCTCGGGGTGTTTTGCTTCAAGCCATAGAGGGCTTTCTATCACCAGCCTCAATGAGATTCCCGATCATCAATCTCAAACTCCTCGGATTGTTCCAAACCTATGGACTTGTGGCATGAGGGGAATGGTCCCCTTTTAAGATTTTCCTTCGATACATCTCAGACATGTACCTTCATGATCTTTTTGAATTGAAGCATCTCTATCACCATTTGACTTACAGACCTCCGGTGCTATGTTAATTGACATGGTCCCCAGTGGACTTCCAGCAACTTGATACAACCCTGAACTCAAAACATCTTTGAAAAATCTATTTTCAAACACGTACCTTTCCATCGATGAGTGCCACCCTGAAACTTTGACTTCCATTGGTAAAATGGACACCAGGTTCTTCTTGCGATCAGGTACATAAAAGTGTTTTTGTAAATGAATCGAGTTACCCTCATTCAATGTAGGGGTAACATTCCCTACACCCTTTTCGGGATAGGTGGTATCGGCTCCAAGTATAATCCCTGTTGTGTGTGAAGCATGATTGTTCAGAGGTCTTTGTTTCAGCTAGATGTATACCCTAGGAAGTTTGTACACCCCTCCATGCGAGCGGGACTTGTCCCCCTCGCGGGGGTTCGGGGGGGCCGATCCCCCCCGGCTAGGGGGTCCGAGGGCCAGCGGTCCCCAGGCAGGGATTGCCCCCGAAGTTAAAAACAGATGTAAAATTGCCTTGTAAAAGTATAGTAATTTCTAGTCAATCTGGGTCGTTCACTAGGCGGATGATCTGACGGTAGAACTTATGTTTAGTTTATGGTTTTTTGCCCTAGAAGGCAACCCCTCTCTTTGTATGAGGGAATTGTATTTGAGGTTGTGTAATAGATGTGTATTTCTCTGAGCGAGAAGCAGATAGGTGAGACTGTGAAAGAAAACAGAGGATATTACAGCAAATCTATTGTAGGTTGTGTCTCTTCATTTTACTAGATAATAGAAAGGAAGGACTGGTTGTTCGGGGTGGACGTAACCCAAACTAGGTGAACCACGTATATCTGTGTCTCTCTTGTTTTATGCGTTTTCTGTTTCTATATTTCTGCAATATTTTATGTGTTCCATTGCTTCGTAATATATAATTTTCTAACAATCCCATGATTATCTATCCGATGAAGTACCTGGGGTTCCTTGCTTTCTTTGAAGAGTCGACCATTTCTCCTTGATGAAATGTATTACCTATCATTCCCTTGACTGTGGAATGATTTGTTTATCTTCATCGAAGAGAAGTGTCTCTGCCATTCAGACACTCCTTCGCATAATGGCCGAACTTATTGTAACCAAGGCATCTGTCTTTCCTTCCATCCTTAGATCCGAACTTCCCAATGAAGTGATCTTTAGGTAGGCCATTAGAAATTTCCGTTGCGCCATTCTGATAATATTCTTTGCTTCGATTTCACCCTTAGTGAATTAGAAGAGGGATGAGGAACCCATTGATCCTTTTGTCCTGTCCCAACTATCTTTGGTGATTGCTTTTTCACTCTTGCTTGGGCATTGTCTTTTACCTCAGCTCTGATACCATGTTAATTTTAGGTATGTTCTATGCTAGAGCAATTTATTTCAATTTTCACAGTTAGCTCATTGTCTATTCCAGATTAGTAATCACATCAGCATTAAAGTAAACTGCAGATAGAACATAAATATAAATCGCAGAAGACAAGCCAAGACAAGAGGACACAAGACGTGGCACTAGCCAAGGACAAACCCCACAATGTGGGGAAACCCTTGATCAATTCTTCTTTTATGTTCTTCAAAGTTCAGCAAATAAAGTGAGAGAGATAGTACATTTACAATAGAAGTCAACACTTTGACTTTTGATATCTACAGACATCAGTTGAAGACATATTGCTTCAACTAATTCTCTAAGGTGACTTCTTCACCTATCATAGTGCTGCATCTCGTCTATTTGATGCACCTTACCGTGTAGCACCATCATGTTGCATCATGCATCATCATGCTTCTCATGATCACTATGTTGCCCATACATCATGTTGTCCATGATCTCATACATCATGTTGCCCTTGCATCATGTTGCCCATGATCTCATCTATCATGCTACCCTTGATATCATTATGTTGCCCATGATTTCATATCATCATGCTGCTCATAATGCTACCCATACATCATGTTGTCCATGATCTCATACATCATGCTGCCCTTGCATCATTTTGCCCATGATCTCATCTATCATGCTGCCCTTGATATCATTATGTTTCCCATGATATCATATCATCATGCTGCTCGTAATGTTGCCCATACATCATTCTTTAGTTCATATACATATTAGCCTTAGATGCTTGCTATGCCTCGTAGTCTAGCAAAGAAGCTAGGCTATAGTTCCACTCAATCCCATTATTGAGTCAGGGTTGCGTACTTCACACAGCGTATTGGTATTCCTTTTGGTAGCTACAGGTTTCCTTTCATTGTTGTGTATAATCATTGGAATGTTGTGTTTGACTGAGGCTATTCCACTATGGCTTCATCAAATCTCCTTCAAGTACGTCGAGAGCCCAGAATGTATGATATTGTTGCGTTTGACTGCAACTTCATATATATACCCAATACATAGATTTATGTTGTTCTTTCTGCCTTCTTCCACGATGTCCTGAGGCTATCCTTGCTACATCCCCTTCATGTATGATCTGCGGCTACCTAAGTGATTATCACTGTGGCTCTGCCTTCATACTTATGTTGTGGTTATGATTGAGGAATAACGGCGTGGAAAGTATCGTATGTACAAGTGTTTCCATGGCTGCATATATGTTGCGTATGTACAAGTGTTTCCATGGCTGCGTATATGGCATCACGTTGATTTTGTATAGGAGTCTCCATTGCTGCGTATAGGGCAACTGTGTATAGGAGTCTCCATTGTTGCGTATAGGGCAACTGTGTATAGGAGTCTCCATTGTTGCATATAGTGTCATCAATGACTAACGTATTAGGCTTGTTTGTACCTATGGCTAGGTTTGAGGTTTCCATGTTGTTCATACATATAGTTGTGTATGTATCCCTTGAATGTTGTGGGTATATATATATCTCCATGTTGTGCCATTTCAGCGTATATATATCTCCATGAATTAGGGTATTACGTTCACTGTGACTAGGGTTTCTTCTGCAGTTAGGGAATTCTTCATTAGTGTCTCTCCTTCACCAAAAACCCAACACATGGAGAGGAGATCACATGAAGAATGTGTGTTCAAATGACTTCAAGTCCTTGCCAATTTATACTAAAACGTGGATGATGAATAGGCATGTCTATTGGGCTTCTGAGCCTACTCAAGTTGCTAGTCGGCTTGATAATAATTCCATAATCAAAATAAATTCATATCTCCATAAATACTTATCGGAATCTGATGATCTTTAGATCAATCCTACACCTCTCGATGAGAGGGATCCAATAAAAATATTAGTTGCCATAAATAAGATGACCCACATGGAGTTTGGCCCTAGTTACCAATTTTAACAGGTACTTATGTTGTTGAATGTATGTTGTACTTGTTTTAATGTTTGTTGTATCTTTGTGAACTATTTTGCTAGATAACTAACGAACCTTTCTTTGCTCTTGTGTCTCTCTCTTAGGATAGTATTATTACTTTGCTTCTAGAGACTCAATCTTACTTCCCTCTTGTGAAAGTCTTCTTTTACGCATTACAATTATTGTTTCACATGTCAACTTACTTGCTAATTTCAAAGGATATGTGTGTGATCCCTTATGTTATTTATTGTAGCCAAGGAAAACCTTAGAGTTATGGTAGTCAGGGTCATACTCTGGATGGGGCTCCTACTCCAAATGGTGTGAGGTCTAATTGGGACTTCACATCAGGGAGAACCCCTTGGTTGATGGATTTACAACACTATCAACAGGTTTTGACTTCAACAAGATTCACCCTTAGAGCAGGAAGAGAAAGTTTCATTGGTTGAAAGGGAAGGGGAAAGTGTCGGGAAACATGCAGGTTCAAACATAACTACACATGGAATTTGTGAAAAAATCATCCCAACTCGAATAAGAGGACGGTGAAACCATAGAGCAAGACATAATGCAATAAACAATAGAAGAAGGAAGGGAGGGGATAGCAATGGTATCCGGACCAGGGATACAGCCCTAGAAGATACACCCCTCAAAGGAGCTGCATTTGGTGCACATTCATACAAGACCTTAGTAGTTGATCTAGGTGTTGCTGCTTCTATCATCATACTACCCTCCCCCTATCTTTCATATGCCCGAGATCACCTGCACCATATCCATCCAGACCACCCGAGGCACTCCTTGCCCCACCTAAATTTGAGCAACATGGCGTCTTCCTGTAGCTTATGCCCCAAAATGGTAAGGGCCAATCCTTTACAACATGTCCAACCTCATGGCTCCTTTTGCATCTGAACAACACCCCTTCATAATCCAATGGTTGTTTGTGAGAGAACCCACAATACTGAAGATCTAAATTTGCAACAAATCCCTCCCTTGTATCGTGATTGACCAGAACCTTAGCGAAAGCCATCTTTCTAGTCTCCAAAAAGGATTTATCATAGTCTAAAAAAGTACCTAGCTTGCCACCTATGTACCTATCTTCCATCCAACGTTGCATTGGAAACCCAATCATTCAAACCCAAACCGAACTGACACCAAGTTGCTCCTAGTTTGAATCAAATAAATGGGACCATCGCTTGAAAATAATAGGCGCGGCTTCGATATTCTAGAACCGAGACAGAACCCAACTGACATCATCATCTGAAATGAATCTAAGAGCAAACCATTCACGAGTTAGAGTGCTAACCACCAGTAGAGCCTGCAAAACTTTGCCCCATTCTTCCTTTATCCACTACTTCCACCTTTCAGCCAAGTACATCTGACCACGAACTCGGCCAACCAAAAATTTACCTACAGTGTCCATAATGTCATCCAGATGCAGAGCGACTCCAAGGGTTAGCTTCTTCACCTTCTCCATAATTTTTGTGCATTCAACTTTTTTCCCAGACTTTTTTCTTGACCTATCTTCGTTTTGACCACCCTGGGCTTCTATCGAAGGAAAGGCCTTTGGATTCACCTCTACTTATGGACTTTTGCTTCTTCTAGTAACTCCCTCGTCTTGAACAACTCCAAAAGATGATAAATCCTTGCTCAAAGAGATCACCTAACAGAAGTCGTCTAAAAGCCCCAGAAAACCCTCTGAAGGCTCCATTACCATCATCCCCTCTTTAATTAAACTTCCTTCCCTAGGGCCCGATATGGGTTGAATCAGATTCACTATCTGAGAGTCTTCCTCGGCCTGAAACCCTAACCGCATCGAACAATATGAGAAAGGAAGCCTCAATTCGCCACTTAGTCTATCTATTGAAACCCCTCCAGAACTTGGTGACAAACTAGGGTTTCCCCCTAAAATATCCCCAGAATGGAATAGCCGAGACCCAGATACATCACCTTTTGAAAAAAAGGTTAAAAAACCACCTCAAGAAGAACCCCATCATGGGGAGCTTGCTGAAAAGAACAAGGGGGACTAAAGAAATCACTTCAAAAGGCCAGAGAAAGAAACAAACTCTCCTTCCAAAAGTCCAGATGTTGAAATCTCCATATTACCTACGCAGGGCCAGTTGGTTCTCTCTGTTTCACTCCCATCATCTAATGTGGCGGCAATTACTAAATGGAAATTGATTCCAACAGATCTAAAAAATAATGAACGATATCCTCCATGACTAAATCCAGAAAACCAAACCCTAATCTTAAAGAAACCTCAAACAAAAGAGAAGAAACAAGAAATGGGATGTCGACAATCTCTCGGTTTATCTAAAAGCTAGAAACCAAGCATAGAGGCTTAAAGGGATAACTTACGACACCCACCTCATTGAACAGAAACCCCGGAAAAATCCTATCCCAACTAGAAAACCACTAGAAAGAAGAAAGTGACTTAACAATGGAAAAGAAACATCGAAAAAAGGAAAAAATGAGATGGCCTGTCCATAACCAACATACGATGAACACCATACCACTTATTGGAGATGGCCTACTGAACAATGGAAAAGACACATAACCCCGCACACTGTAGAGCCATTTCCCGTCTGATAATTGCTCTATTAATTGTGATTTCATCAACGTCGCTGAAACAAATGATGAAAAAACAGTAAGCTTTCCTCATTGGAAAAACCTCTGAATCTGAAATTAAAAAAATTTAAATCTTATACAAATTACTTTCACATCAAAATTGAGAAAACGAGTCCTCAAATTGAATTACTCCATGGAAAATGTGTTCAGAATTTCAAATAACAGAGCCACTTGCACCTGTGCAAGAGGCTTCATACTTGCCCTGTGAGATTCTTTCACAGAGAAGAGGTGTTTTTTTTAATTGTGGATAAATCGAAATAGAGAAAATGACTCATAACTGTCATTAAGGGTTTTAGCTTTGAATAATTTGTTTTTGAGCTACCTGGATTCAAGTCTTTGAACAACAATTTTCATTTTGATTAAATAAGGAAAATCTGTGACACATAAACCAAATTATTAAAAGTTGAAAACAGAGAGACAGAGATGGTCTGAGTTCTCACAGGGTGCAGAACAGGGATGGAGGCGTAATTTTTTTAATGGTGTAGACCAAAGAAGGAAGGCTTGCGCATGCCACTAGCTAATTAGGCGGAAGAATTATCCAAAGTAGTGGGAGAATAGTGGGTAGAATATTGGAGACTGGAAAAGGTTGGACAGTACACATGGAGAAAGGAAATTGAACAACGAGACTGAGGAAGAAACCATTCTCCAATATTCTCTCAAAGAGAGAGTACACAGAGCAAGGGTTATACTGACTTCCCTGTTTTCAGGTTTCCATTTCCATGTGATTCTAGTTCATTACAATTTGTAAGAGGTACCCTCCGTATTTTGGTGGTTGGAGATGTGTTCTTACATTTTGGGGAGGTTGTCTGGATGGAATTTTGTCGAGTCAGGGTTTCATTGTTCTCTTAGTTTGGAGACCCTGTAATAGTCCTTCAACCAATTCCATTAAGGCCTCGCGGCTGCAACATTTATATTTGGGTGAAATCCTGCATCTGTCGCGATATCTTATATGCAATCTCATGTTGCTACAGGAAAATTTGTAGTTCCAAGACTAACAAGCAACCATGATGGTCTTTACATTTTTTTCATGTTAGACCCAGCTTGGCTCCTGTGCGAGTTTTGCTTGTGAGGACTGACTTTTGGATTGCAATTATGTGCACAACTGGACTTCCAAATTGTAAGTTTTGTTATATCAGCTTGAAATGGTGAATGGTTTTTCCTGAAAACCGACTACAGGAACTATTTTGAACGGTAGGACCATGGATACCAATGATCTCTTAATCTTGTGCATGCATATCTGCCTCATCCCTTTTGTGTTGGCTGTCAAGCTACCCTGTTGAAATATGCTTGAAATTGTGGGCTAGTAGCTCAATTGGTAGAGTGTCCTCACGGTATTTGGGAGGTTTGGGTTCAAGTCCTAGCTAGTCGATGTTTACACCCCCAGTATGTTACCATAGCTAGGTGTGCTCAAGCCCGCATGTCTTGAAGGGATGCGTTGGGCAGTCAATCCACCCTCCAAAGATAATGCTCGAACAGCTGGGGCCACTTGCTTAGTAGATAGAGCCGAGTCCTACGGCCCGGGCCATTAGCTCAGTGGATAGAGCAGAGTCCTGAGGTCCTGCGTTGAGTTTTGGTTGTTCCTACCAGTATGCTATCATGGCCAAATTAACAGCTAGGTGTGCCCAAGCCCACGTGCGTTGTCTCTGAGGATGCGTTGGCAGTCCAAGTTTATATAGTATTATATAAATAGATTTAGATTCAGTTTTTATTTGGTATTTATATAAAGTTTAAAGTTTACGCATTTGGATGGTGGAGAATTTATATTTGGATGATGGGGAGTTTATGGTTCAAATTCGTGAATCTAATAAATTTTATCTCTATGGATTTCAGTTAAATTTTATCTGAAAATATGTCTAAAAATTTGAGTATTTTGTTGGAATCTGGCGAAATAATTTTAAGTCAGCTTGTGATCCCTTGTTATTTAATTTTTTTTCTTTTCTAATGCATAAATAATTCAGTGTTTTGGAAAACCCTGGAACACTTGAGGATAAGGTAGAGAGTTCATGGCTTAAATTTTGCAACACTTGGAAGATAAGGCAGAGAGTTTACGAACTCAAACTTGTGATTCCAACAAATCCCCTATTAATTTTTAGATAAATTTAACCAGAAAATATATAATAAAAAATTCAAAACATAAAACAGTGAATCTACGCCCACTAGCTCAGTGGGTAGAGCACCCTGACTTGGTTGAGCGTCCCAAGGTGTTGTGTTGAGTTCTAGTTGTTCCTATCAGAATACAGTGCAAAGGCTCGGGTATCCTTCATGACCAAGACATTTAGAAGCATTGAAAACAGTTATTGGATTGTAAGTGGAATTAAAAGGCAGAGATGAAACATGATTTAGCTCTGATGGACAAAGGATACAAATCATTTCCATTTGAGAATATTGCAAGGATCAAGGGATCAGCGGGAGGTTCACAACTGCGAAACACCTGAGCATGGTGGTGTTGCCGAGGAAGAATTGAACAACTATGGAAATGGTCCACAACATGTTCAACCATAAAATTATTGATAGTGTGCTCTGGTCAGAAGCAGGTTACTGTGTTGTCTACTGGAAATGGTCCACAACATGTTCAACCAGGTTCTGGTTAGAAGCAGGTTATTGTGTTGTCTACTTGTGATAATGGTCCACAACATGTTCAACCAGGTTCTGGTTAGAAGCAGGTTATTGTGTTGTCTACTTTGATCAACATATGTTTGACGAAAGTTGGAGGAGGCGTAGAGCCCACTGTAAAAATGTGATGTGCGCATGTACCAGAAGAGAAGCAAATAAGTTGGAAGACCATATCTAAAAAAAGAATTTTCCTTGGATACAAAATGAGAAGTCCAAGCTTGTTGATTGTGGGATGTTAAGGATCAAGAGCTCATAAAGGGAGCGGCCAAGAAATCGAGGGATCAAGGGTTTGTTGTGGAACCAGTGGAGAGTTGAAATAACAAAGGAAAGCAACAAACAATAGAACTTAATGTCTAGTTGAAACCTCAGGCAAATTTACTGAGAGGAAGTTGAAACGGTACTTTAAGACCATTGAAGATTTAAGCATGTCAGAATCAAAGAAAAATAAGCAGGCAAAGACAAGTAGAAAGATAAAGCAAGGAAACGCACAAGGGTTGATATTTTGCAAATTAAATGCAGGCGCCTTTGGAATCAGAAGCAATGGCAGGTCAACTTCGCTTTAATGACCATTGTACTAATTTGGATGAGTAAGGAGGCTTCTGATTGTGTATGATACAAATTATCATATATGCAACCTCTTTTCGACACCCTTTCAGTGTTATATAACAAAGGTAAAGGCCTATAAACCTACCCCATTTTCATTAACCCTATTGTCCTCTCATTCCTATGGAATTGTGACCCAAATCAGGCAAGGGATTATCATTCCAGCCTAGAATGATTTAAGCTAGCTTGATGACCAAGTTGGTGTTACTTCTAGACCAAAACTAATAGATAAGATGATTCACTCTAGCCTGATGACCCAGTTAGTGTTTTGCAAGATGACAATTCAAATAGCATAATTTTTCACCAAGGCGCTGTAAAAAGAGAAATTCCAGAAGTTTCTACAAATATTGAATTTGCAGGAGCAACATTTTCCGTTAAGGGGTGATGTTATCAGAAATAATGGAAAATCATAGGGATGTAACTTAAAACTTGTTGAGATTTTCAATCAAATATTTGAGTATTCAAAGAAAAATGACGAATAAAAAGTTCAAATCTGTAAATGAGATGCGGCAATCCAAATGGTGAATTGTTGAAATGAAGCACCAATGTCAGATTCTCAACAAGACACAATAGGCAGAAGTTCAAATGCGGATGGCCAAGAACCTGCAAAGGGAGGCTATGGGGTTGCAAGGTAAAAATATAGATACAGAGATTTGGATGTGAAAGTTTGCGAACCCATAGAGAAGGTTTACAAAGCTGCAAAGGTTGAGAGTATACCAGAGGTCTGTTGTAAATTTGTAAATAATGAGGTCATGGAAAAAAGGGATTATAGAACCATAGGACTTTTGTGAAATTAATGAGTGTCCTACACATTCAATAACAGTGTTACTAGGGAGTGGAAGCGATATTTTCAAAAGTTCCTGGTTTGAGAGTGAATCTTCGAGGGTGTTTTTATATATATATATATATATATATATTTTATATATATATATATATATATATATATATCTTAACAAAAACATGTAGAATGATGAATTAGATATAAAAAACATAAATTGATCATTGAACCATATAACAAAAATCATCTAAAAGTTATAATCTTCATCAACCACATCCACAAGCTAGTAACATACAACATATTGAGTTTCATGAATCATGATTCATCAATCTTAAAGTTTCATCTTCAAGCTTTCAAAATTGAAAATTTCAATATATAACATTTATCATAATTGATCACCAAAGTTGAACTTGTAAGCTAAGTTTAACCATTACAACAAATAATATCTAACATGAAATGAAATGTTATAAAATGAAATGAAATGAAACAACGTTCACAAAGCATCATATTCATAATTCATTACCAATGAGTTATAATTGCCAACTTCAAACTTCAAACTTAAATTGTCATATATTGTTTACAAAAATATCATAATAAATATGAAGGAGTCAACTGTCAACAGTTATGAAAACTACTAGAAATTAGAAAATACAAGTAAATCTATTATTTACTACTTCATGTGGCCCCTGCCACAAGAAATTTCTGATGTATGAGCAAGTCGTGGTGGTCTTCTAGGAGTCTCCTCCCGCATAGACCGATGACCAAAACCAGAAGGCACATGCCCTCCATGTGAGGGTGTAGATGGAGGCAGTGATAGCAAAGGAATAAGATTCGGAACTCAAGCACTGCTACTGGATGGTGGAGGTGGCATGGTTGTTGTTTCATCTTCCTCTTTCATAAGTTTCGCTTCCAGATCTTCAAAATGTATAGTGCCATCCTCCAAATTATCATCCTCTGGGTGGTTGTCCCAAATTTTATATGTTGGATCCTCATAAGACTGATCACAGTAATGACTCAACAACCTCAAGTTGTAGTGCACATAAACCAAGCTTTCTGCCCAGTTTTCATTCAGTCTGTTTCTTTTCATGTTATGTATGAAATTGTAGGTGCTCCAACACCTCTCTACAAAAGAAGTATTTACAACCTGTGAGAGATTTTTTTTTTTTCCAATTTTGGCAAAAGTCCCTGGCCACCATATGCTTCCCACCATGTGAGAGCATCAAATCTGTCTCTATCTTCCATTGCATGGAAGGTACTAAACAAACCAGTGCAACTGAAGTATCTACCTAATTCAAGACGCAGACTAGCACATTCCTCCCTGTCAAGTTTCAACTTGTCTAATACTTGCAAATATCCTGTAGATACCTCTTCATCTATATGGGGTTTGACCCTAACCCCAACCCTTGGTGCAGGTTGGCCCAACCAAGATGCAAAGTAGTATTTTGGCGTAAGGATATACGCCCAGGCATGTAGTGGAACATTAAGTTTATCCCACCATATACACACACAATTGTGAATCAGTGTATACAAGTTGGGATCATTTTTATGAACAATATCTTTTATTTGCCCCAACATGGTATCCATCTGCTCATACGCCTCCCCAATCACTGGTTTATCTGTATCTGGAAACCAAATCATGTGTTAAACAGGCTTGGTGAAATCCAATACTTGCCTCACACGTGCCCAAAACATACCATCAAGAGCGGTCTCCTCCACCTGTTCAAAATCTTCCTTGTCAGCTACATTTGTAGCCCTTTCCTTTAATTCTTACCAGTGTGGACTTGATACCATGCTAGCCAATGACTCTCTTACCTTCAAAAGGTGCCTGAAGGTGAGGTAATCGCTACCAAATCTAGTCCTCGCAATATTCAACAACTCTAATCTTGAGTGACTGCGGAAAAGGCCATGGGTATTGCTATGATTTGTAATAAATTTTATCATTTATTTGCCTCTCTTGTACAAATCACCAATCCATTTGTATTGTTGGTTTTTGTTCTTAACAATATCATGCATCAAAAGGTTCATTGTGTGAACCAAACACCCAGACCAAAATATGTTGGGGTATTTATCCTCAATAATTGCTTCCACTACCTTACAATTTGGAGCATTATCAATGATGACTTGGATGACATTGTATGGCCCAATACGGTTAATTGTTTCAAGTAATGGTTCTCCAATGTTGATGTCGATCTTGAAATTGTCTGAGTAATCATATGCTGAAAGAAAGATGGAACCACTAACAGAGACAATGATAACACTTATCAATGGCTTGCCTTTTACATTTGTCCATCCATCAGATACAATGGACACCCCATGGTCAGTCCAAGAACTTGTCATTCTACTCAAAGGATGTGATATTTTTTATTTTTCATGATCAAGTCCAACAGTTGTAGCCTTGCCATACCCAGGGCTCTTGTATCCTTTAGGGGCATCATTTATCGCAAATCCCATTTCGTGGCAATAAGGTGAGCGAAGAACATTGAATGGTATCCCACATGCATAGAGAAACCTGTAAAATTTTGAATCCAGATCATTCCTACACCCTTCATCAAGTAAATTTGATATGCTTCTATGCCTTAAACTTAGTGACATTGTGCCTCCATATCCACTGCCATGGAAGGATGATGAAGGAGTTCTTTGTGCATGTGATTGTGAGCTTGGTTTAAAGAAACTCTTGATTTTTTAGATTTGTATTGGGCTTCCTCCTCTTCCCTTATGTATTTGGCTCTATCTACTAACACACATGTACAAGTTTTTATTCCTATTTGTTTATCTCCATCCCATGGCCTTTTCCCGCATAGGTGCTTTCTGGCACGAGTGTATGAACCTGTGTAATTATTGTTTGAATGGGGGCAATGAAATTTAGTGGTTCCACCCCCTTTCCCTGCGTCAGGTATGTTAACATATTTCCACAATGGGGTTTGGTCTTGTTTAATTTTTTGACCTGACTCCTGTTCACTCTCCTCCAACTCCTCCTCACCAAGGTACTCCTATCTGGGTTTTCATCAAATCCACTATGACCCACTTCTTCATTCCCTTCTTCATTTTCAACCCTCATTTTTCTACTCTCCAACACCATAATAACCAAAAAAAGAATCAAAAAGAAGAAAATGCCAAGAAATATAACCATGATGTTTGAAATTTGAAGTTTTGAATCTGTAAAAAAGTGGAATGGGAAATAGAGAAAAAAAAATATTTATTTATTTAGGAATGAACATTAAAAAAAATTGCTAGAATAGAGTGTAAATCCTACCTCTTTGGCCTCCAATCTCCCCTTGCAAGCTCTTCAATCTCCCCTCGCTCTCGCCTTGCTCCTTACTCTCTCTTGCTCCTCACTCTCTCTTGCTCTCACTCACTCTCACCCTCTCTATTTCTCAAATAATGAAATTCATTTGAGGGAGGGTTTATTTATATTCCCTCTCTCCTTTCCCTCCCTTTATTTTTTCCCACCGTCGGTTTTTTTCCCGCATGAATTTTTTTTGGGCGTCACTCACTGCCACCGGGTGCGATTTTTATAGCCTAGGAATAGTCGGGAGCGATCGCTCCCCGATTGCTTCCTAAATCGATTTTGGGATAGGCAGGGAGTGGAAATTTATTTTAGGGAGCACGCTCTCGAAATCGCTCCATTTTCGGGAGCGCGCTCTCGACCCGCTCTTGAGTCACTCCTGCTCGGAACGCAGATTGGGAGCAAGATCGAGGGGGTGGTGCTCCCTCGCAAAAATGTTCAATACAAACCAAGCAAGTGGTGTGGAGATTTGAGTTGCAGTTAATTAAGGGTACCAACAACCCATGGGACATGCAAAAAGGAAAAACCTAGAAGATCGGGAATTGGCCAAGTAT
This sequence comes from Pinus taeda, assembly GCA_000404065.3. Lineage (NCBI taxonomy): Eukaryota > Viridiplantae > Streptophyta > Pinopsida > Pinales > Pinaceae > Pinus > Pinus taeda. Next base: position 39,426 of record APFE030323412.1, read on the forward strand.
GTGACATAGAATAAGTGGGATTGACAGTTTCAAGAATTGTAGCAATGGAGAAAGTGTCAGAAAGTTGAAAATGTATAAGACGAAAAAAAAGACCAGCTATTGGAGCAGCATCTGACTATTCACAGTTGTGCGGGAGAGATCCCCAGGTACTTCTACGAAAGTGTTGAGAAAACATTGAAGCATGAAAACCAAAGATGACCGGATCAAAATTGATCTTGGTGGTTTCTTTTGTGCAATTTGAATAACTAGAAGCAAATTATGGTGCCAACAACCACATTAAATTAGAGAAATCAATCAATTATTGAAACCCTGGTGATCAAATATAAATATGAAGAATCCCTCATGCAAAGATAGAGATTAACAGAAAGTGGGACTTTTGGCCTTACAATTTATAAGGACCCGAGATACTCTGTAGGGATGGTTATACAACAAATCACAACCCTTGTGTTGTAATCTACCGTACTTTGTATTTCAGCTTTTTATTATGGAGTAGGTGTTATGTTGTCACAACAAAAATCATACCAACAATCTAGTTTTGTTTCTCAGGCTTGATGTGAGTGTGAATCTCTCTACTTCACTGCAAAATTGGTTTCAAAGCTTAATTGTTTGATATCAACACTGAAAAGCGATCAGAACAGTATTGGTAACATCCATCACTTTTTTAGACAAAATTGGTTTCAAAGATTAATTTTTTTGATATCTCAATGGCACAAGCAGCCCTCACGGAGAGCACGGTGTTAGTAGGAAGGGTGAGAGGCCGAAATTACTCCTCGGTGCGCCTTCGAAAGTGGACAACAGAAATTTGGGGGAACCTTCTCATACAGCTTCCAGGAATCCTCTCGCTCTCCAGGGGTTGGTTTGCGTTGATTTTCGCTCATTTGGACCAGGTAGACTGGGTTCTCATGCGTTATTGGCACATTGAGATGACACCAATGCTATTGAAGCGATGGATGCCAATGTTTGACCCAGAAAAGGAAAACCATGGAGCGGGGCCAATCTGGGTCTGATTTCCTGCTCTCCCGTTACAATTTTGGGGGAAGAGATCTTCAAGGTAATAGGAGACGATTTGGGTGTCTATCTGGATCATGATAGAACCTACCAAGACACAGGCTACCTAGCATTAGCACATATTCTAGTGCACCTAGATACCAGAGAAGGTCTGGTAGAGAGCTACCTGCTTCATATGGGAGACATAACTCAGAGGCAAATATTATATTATGAAGGCATTCCCTTTCGCTACCGCAAATTTCACGAAGTGGGGCATTTATATAAAGACTATCCAAGAATCTCTAGACATTATTAGATCCAGGCGAAAGCATTGGTCTCAGCCTCCACTCAAACAATTGATTCAGATTTCGTCTCTCCAGTGGAACTCCATGAAGTTTCACCGCCTTCTTACCAAACTTCGCAGCAGGCTGCAGCTCACTAATTGGCAAAGGCATCAGATTGTCCCCCTTCCAGAACCCGGAACACAGCTTTCGCGGGTACTTCTCCTTCCACTCTTCCTCATATTTCTCATTCTATTGAAGGTTCAGTACATTTATCTTCTGCTTCATTGAACTGTGTAGTCTCTCAATCTAAAGTAAATAAATTAAGTTCCGCTGCATGCCCCCCCCCCCGACAGTCCTCCCCCTTTCCCCAACCCTCTATGGATGGGACCACCTGTTTACTCGATGATCGCTCGCTATCAAGTGGGCCGCATCGATATTTCCTCAGATCTCTCCCAGTTGCACCCCCCTCGGTCCTAGGCCTGGTTCTTGACCCCTCTCCTTCAATTTCTCTGAAACCCCCGCATGGCCATCAATCAAAAATTTATAAGGCAATTAAAAGGGCTAGTGCTGAAGTAGCCTCTGGGTCCAATCCCCAATCGACTAGGTTCTTAGAGCAAGGAGAAACCCTCACTCCTCACCCCCATGATTTTCCTTTCCTTTAATTGCAGGGGTCTAGCCAACCCAAAAAAAAAACTGCCTCTTAGCGGCTCTGTCAGTCTGAAAAGTTGGATGCTATTTTCCTTCAAGAAACTCTGGGGGATGGTCACCAGATAAATAAGTTACTCTTAAGTTTCCTTCCAACCTGGAAATTCCATTTTCTGGATGTGAAGGGTCGTTCGGGTGGCTGCGCTTTGGGGTCTAACACTCGTTCAACAAAAAATCTAAATGTTTGGGGAGGAGAAGGTCTACTTGGTGCATATATCTTGTCTATGGAGCTCAGCAGACCATTTAGATTTATCAACATCTATGGCCCTTGCCAAAACAGAGAACTCTTTTGGAATAGAATCATGGAGGCTGATTTCATGAATCAAGATAATATAATTATTGGTGGAGATTAAAATTTCTCCCTTGGCACAGCAGAATCTTGGGGATTCAAGGGTCAAAGTGATCATCTCACAGCCTTTTTTGAAAACTTGTTGGATGCTCACGAATTTCTAAATATTGACCCTATCAAACTCAAACCAACTTGGAGGAATCGCAGATTGGGGGTAGATGCCCTTGCTAGACGATTGGACCGATTCTTGATCAAAGCCCCTCTGATGGCAAGTTTAAATCTCATTCATCAATGGGTGGGGAGTGGTGGAATCTCTGATCATTATCCTATTTTCCTGGAGCTCAAGGGTAATCTTTCTAAACCCTCTTCACCCTTTAAATTCAATTCCTCTTGGTTGTTGGAGTTGAGTTTTAGGAACTTGGTCTCGGCCTCTTGGATCCATTACTCTCAGAACAAAACTTCCTCTCTAGGGGAACTCTTTGCTAAAAATCTAGCAGTTCTAAAAGGGAAAAGATTAACCTAGGCTAGATTAAAACAAAGAAAAGAGGAAGAAGATCTACAAAGGATTGAAAAGGCTCTATTAGCATTCGAAGAATCAATTCCCTTTGGATCGAACTTGACCGAACAAAAGTTGCAGCTAATTCAGCTGGAAACAGACAGAATTAAGCTCCTTTGTTTAAAAGAAGAAACATGGAGGCTCAAGAGCAGAGCAATCTGGCTCAAAGCAGGTGATGAAAATTCAAATTTCTTTCAACAACATGCAAGATGTCAGAAAGCCATTAACACAATCTGGGAATTACAAGACTCGGAAGGAAGGAAAGCGAGCAATTTTGAGCAACTAGCTAACATGGGGATTAGACATTTCTCTAATATCTAGAAAGACCCCATGGGAATAACCCTCCCAAGTATCACTCGAATTGCCAAAGCACTGCCTAGATTTATTGAGCCGGAGGAATTTGAAGATTTAAACTCTCAGGTTACTAGAGAAGAGATTGAAGCAGTGCTGAAGTGCTTTCAAAAGGATAGGAGCTCGGGTCCTGATGGGTGTCCAGTTGAATTATTCAATTCATTCCTTGATTTAATTGGCGATGATCTCATCTAGACCATAGAAGAAAGCCGAAAGTCTTGAAGAATCTTGGAGGCCTTCAACTCGACCTTCCTGGCCCTTATCCCCAAATTTGATAACCCTTCCTCCTTTGACGATTACAAACCCATATCCCTCTGTAATAGCATTTACAAAATCATCTCCAAAACAATAGCCCTCTGTATTAAGCCAGTTCTCTCTCGAATGATATCCAAAGCACAATTTGCCTTTCTCAACCATCGCCAAATCCATGAAGTAATTGGTACAGCTTAGGAAGCCCTCCACTTGATCAAGAAGCTCCATAAAAGTCAGTCATCTTATAAATTGACCTTTCCAAAGCCTTTGATTGTACCTATTAGTCCTACCTCAGGATAACCCTCACTCACATTGGTTTTCCTATTGCTTTCATCAATTGGATCATGGGATGCCTCTCTTTAGTCTCTTACAACACACTCATCAATGGAGCAGTTTCGAGTTTCTTTCATGCGGAACAAGGCCTTAGGCAGGGATGTCCTCTCTCCCCGCTTCTCTTTCTCCTCATCATGGAAGGTTTTAGCAAACTGATAAAAAAAGGCAGAGAGGAAGGCTCCTTGGTTGGAGTCAAGATCTCGGATATGTCCTCTATAACCCATCTCTTTTTTGTAGATGATGTTCTGATTTTTTTAAATGGATCTTTTCAAGACTCATATGCTTTTAAGGCTATTCTTGATCTCTTTTGTAAAGCTATAGGCATGCAGCTAAATATTGCAAAATCAACTATTATCATAGTTTCCTGCTAGCTGAATGAAGCAAGATTAGCTAGCCAGCTCTTTGACTATGAGCATCATGACATGGATGAGGGGCTTAAATATCTGGGTTTCAGATTGAAACCAAATGGTTATCGCATAGCATATTGGACTTGGCTTATTGCCAAGATTGAAAGCAGAATCAATATTTGGTAACAGAGATGGCTTTCTAGAGCAGGTAAGCTCACCTTCCTCAAGTCAGTCCTTCAGGCCATCCCGGTATACTGGATGTCGCTGGCCTGGATCCCCAAAGGTATTTTAAAAAGAATTTAACAATTATGTTGTCGCTTCCTTTGGTGTGGACAAAATCTAGGGAGAACTTTTGCTTGGGTCTAATGGGACAATATTGATAAGCCCAAAAAATTGGGGGGTTGGGGCATAAAAAATCTACAGCTTTTTGTTGAGGCTCTGGCTGCAAAACTAGGCTGAAAACTTATAAATTCTAGCAGTCTTTGGTAGGAAATCACTTATAATAAGTATATATATCCACTCTCAGTTCTGGAATGGATTCGCAGACCTTCAATTCCAACGTCATTCGCTTCCATAATATGGAAAGCAATATCGCAATCTATCTCTCTGATCAAGCGGGGTCCGGATTAGAAAGTTGGCATTGGCGATCAAGTGAGGATTAGTTTGGACGCGTGGAGTGGATGTGGTAATGGCCATATTCTTCCCTGTCCTCTTTTGTAAGAGCCCTATGCTAGGGTCTACTAACCGATCTTATTCAAAAAAAATTAAATGCAATAAGAGGCAGTAGTTTACTCACTTACAAGACTTTTAGACAATAAAATTTTACCATTTACATTCTAATAAAATTTACATAAGTAAACTATGGAGGAATACCTATACCGGTGGCTGGTGGAGATGCCTTTGTCCTGCTGCTCCTGCTGAACACTTCTCTTGACGGACCCAACTGGATTTACGTCCCAGCCAACTAGGGAATAATTCCTAGCCCAGGAAACCTCCACAGGTTCCCTAGCCCTCCGAGTCCAAGTCCAACCAAATGTATTGTGTGTGTCCAAGATGAATAATCCAGACCAAGATGAACAATAATTCCCTCCTCTAAACAACCCAAGAAACCTCCACAGGTTCCTAAGGTCTCCAAAATCAGAACAAATCCTAAAATCACAACCAACCCCAAAATCATGAGCAAGACCCCACATACCCCCTTTTCTCCCTTCCCCCTTCCTTTTTTCTACCCTCCCTCTCTTCTCCATCTCACCCACCTCTCATTAATGTCATAACTTCTCATCCATCCTTACAGTTGACTTATCTTCTCCCAAGTAAAGCGAGGAGTACATTTGGAAATGTGACATGAATATAAAATTGGGAAATTAATGGGAGAGGACCATGTCTTCTCCCTAGTAAATGTGAGGGTACATTGGGGAATGTGAGATGAATATATATATTGATAATGAATTAGAGAGGATCATGTCTTCTCCCTAGTAAATGTGAGGGTTCATTAGGGAATGTGAGATGAATATATATATTATTTTAAATAATGGAAGGAGACCATATCCTACCTAAGATTCAATTTGAGAAGGTAAGTTGGGAATTTGAATAATAGAAACCATGAATTTTATATTAGACCAATATTTCTCAATATTTTCAGATAATGTAAACATTAATAAAATTTGCAGGATAAGATTTAAGTGGGGCACTACATACACCCCTCCTTCAGAAAACTTCGTCCCGAAGTTAGAATGAAAAGATACAAGGAGTTCGAAAGCATAGCAAATTAGAGAGAGTTATAGTAATACTATTTGATAAGTCAGACAATGACATTACTTCCCATCAAGAGTCTCCAACTGATCTATCTCCTCCTATCCATCCTGACCTACTTTTGTTCCCACCCTATTCGTCCTCTGTTGCTTTATCAATGGCAACGACCATACTAACCACTGATAAAACCGACATGGTGGAAGCGTCGAATACATCGACCTAACTTCCCCAGCAGGCAACTGGCAATTGTCATCACACGTCTAGGGGAGCGTGTCCACCGCTGCCCTCCCACGATTCCAGGTTTCGGAGGATACACAGTGGAAAATGCCTCCACCCCTCCTTCAGAACTAGGGTCAATGCCCTAAGATGGACCACACTACAGATTCGGTTGGACTTGTCATCGAATAATCCAGTCAGGTAGTCTTTGCCACCTATCATTTGCATTTTACTCATGTCATAAGAGTGCATATCAAGTAGATACCAAATGTAATAGAACAATGTGCATTATACCTTCCCCCTGAGATGTCTCGACCTTCCCTCAATGGAAGAGTAGCTCTCGGCTATCATATAGTTCTTTCCCCCTGCGGGTTAGCTCTCATTCATGCATTTATATAACAACAAAACATATAATCATCACATTATTAAGTCTAGTATCCACGTGTCAACTTCATAGTTCATACTGGAAACAATCATAATTTCACTACGTCATTCATTAGATAAATCATATCCACTTAAGCCATACATGAAACAGCAATAGCTCTGATGAGTCATGTACTAGATAAATAATCACCAAGCAAGTCATACATCAAATAATTCCATCATCAAAATCAAACCTAAGTAGTTTCACATGTTCAACCAAATGCATCAATATTACACAATGTTCATAAATAAATAACATGGAACTGTAAAATAAAACCTTAACATAGATAGTTGTCTACGTCAAAATGGGTATCATAAATGCTCATGTGACATCCTTGTGGGACCCCTTTATAACAATTAGAGTTGAAACAGATTCAATAGTCCACCATGGAAAATAACATTTGAACCCAGATATGCTATAAGGTGGTACCAAAACCGAAATATTGGCAAGCAATGGATTAGTGTACTATCAATTCCACTAGAAGGTGCTAGTATAAGTTTCATGCATATAGTTTCTTTAAAACCTTAGTGATTATAAACGTCCCACTCTTCCAATTTGATGGTTTTTTCATCTTCCAAACCAATTAGTTAATCTTGAAAATGAAAGACTCAAAATTTCAGAACTGTTTCCAGCATGATTTTCATATACATTATTATTTTTTTTTTAATTGAGAGAAATGCCCTCTAAATGTCAAAGGTTCAATTTATTATATATTTTATCATTGTTTACTAGTACTAAAACAATTTCATGATATATAATGTAGCTCACAATATGACCAGACAAATAAGAAATAATTGAACGAATGGAATAATTGCCTTTGCCCTACTGCTATTAGTATTTCCCTTCTAAATGGCACTGCACTTTTAAAGATGCCTACTCCTTTCACAAGTGGCCAGTGACCACAAAAGTTGCGAAGAAAGATGAGGGTCCTTTCATCCAAAACTAGAGACACATTACTTTTCACAACATTTTATTCAACGCTAGAATAAGGGTAAAAGTGTATTCTAACATTTTCATTGGTTTTTCATTAACTAAATAAGCTTTCATTCTAAAATCTCAATTTCTCTACGAATTGATCTTCTCATTTAATTTAAGATCATTAAAAACAATTATCACAATAAGCCTTACACAAGTCCACGGTATTCAATCTATGTTTCCACTAGAAGATTCCACCACCCATAGAATAATAATTAACGTGACATATAGAGTATTTCAACACATCCTAATCTAAATTCTCATGCTTCATGGTCGTTTACTTCTCAAATTCAAGATTTGTTATTCTGACTTCCTTTATGAAGAATGACAAATATACTATCTAAAAGATAATCTTACTATCCGAATGGAAAATCTACTATATCTTAAATAAAAATAATGATAATCTACTATCATCGGAAATAAAAGCCACCCTTGTATGTCAAATAGAACTGACTACATTCTTTAGATTGGGACAAATAACTGGCTCAAAAATTGCAAATTTTCAGTGCAATTATTGTTCACACCATCCATATATTTAATAGACACTGAGGTTGGCATCAAAACAAAGACCTCAGGTATATATTAGTAGGAACAAAACTACAAATTTCAAATGTAAAATATAGGTCACCTCATTCTGCAATTAGAATTCTGAGACCATTATAAAGTTTGTTCAAAACGTTCAAGTGACACATCCTTCAGCCAAATTTAATCATTGTAATGTGGCAGACTTAACTATACAATTAATGAACTTGGGTTGCATGTCCAAGCAATGGAAGATTGTTGATCTCATTACCACATTATAAAGATGGGATATTCATACATTGCCATTTGTAATAGCATGGTTATTGTCTTATTCATTTGGGTTGGCAAATGTTGGTCTCTCAACCTCTTCTTTGTACATCTTGAAGAGATCCGCATATTCATAAAAATGGGGAAGGTTATCTTGTTGGAAGTACTAGAGTATATAGTGGCGGTGCCTTCCTTTACTTTGGATTAAGTAATTGAAGTTGTTTCTTTTGTTTTCACCATATTTGGGATCATTGAGACAACCCTACCAATCATGCATTTCAAAACAACACAATGTATTAGTATTGTTATTCAATGAAATAATTAAGAGGTTTTTATTGTTATTCATTGTGTGAGACATAGAATTCAAAGTTATGTAACCCCATTGAACAAGAGGTAGAATTAAGTGGCCTAGAGTACATTAACAAAGGTGCCATAGCAGCGCTTTATGTGCTATCTAATCGAAGGATACACTCGAACAAATAAGACCAAAAAGTATAAATTCAAAAGCATGCACAAGCTTGGCCTAATTATCTGTAACTCTACCAAGTTTGATGGCTTAATCAAAATGCCTAGAAACCTAAGATCAAAAGTACATGTCCTAAGACCATCAAAGTTTGAGGTTGAGTTCAAAATGCTTATAAATCAAGATGGAGGGGAATTGCAATATTTGTCAGAGTTTTCTTGGATTGGATAATTACAGTCTTTCAAACAGAACGATATAACCAGTTTCATGGCCTTGCCTCAAACTACTAATGTTTGCAAAATTTTACCAAAATCAATATAAATATTTTAGTTTTTAAATACCAAAATAATTGAATTATGTGGATGTGTAAGATGCCAATTACAATTACAGATACAAACATTGATAGATTAAGGAATGAGACTATTTAAAAAAACAAAACAAAACAAAAAACTATGCAGTAATCAAATAAACCTCCCAAAGAATGTGGGAAGTTGGAATCTATTATTTGTATGCAAGCAGTTGGCCTCATTGACAGAAAATAATTATTACTTCTACATGGTCTGAGAGATTCTACATGGTCTGAGAGATGCCACATTCCGTTACCATGCTTATCTAAAAAAACAACAGTTAAAAAGAAAAGAGAAAGGAAAACAAAACTTGATGATTGGTGTGCTAGCAATTTCGTTTAAATTTAGAATAAAGGATGATGTTGTTGATATAAAAAGAACAAGCTACATCAATCTTAGAAGGTGCCCCTCGCTTGGACACCTGAGCTTTTATTGCTTCATACAATAAACCAACAGCTCTTAAGCATTCATGACTCGTATTCTAATTGGGCCTTGACAAAACAATATCTTGCATATGTGACACGCTGCCGGAAGATGGCATGAATTCTATGCCAGTAAAGTGTAACAGCATAACTTCCATGAAAAGTCCATACTAAAGAGGCTAAATATGTCTCTCATCAGAATGACATGATATCACCAGGATAAATGGTCAAATAAATTCATAATTTGATATATAGTCCCCAAAATCTTCCAATATACTTGGTTCCGGTTATTAATTGCAACATCAAGTATATAAAAGGCTTTACACAGTGGAAGCCTTAGATACATCTCCCTAGGCCTGAACTCTGCATCATTAGAGCATAAACATTTAGTCCAAACTACAAAAGACATATACTAGACTTTAGTCCACAGGCTTTCTGGAAGCCTCCTATGACCTATTATTCTTAAAACTACTCATCATATTTGAGGATTATGAAAGCTTCTTTAAGCAATACCCCTGCATCTGTCGAAGCAAAAGACGTGTTCAGTTAAATACAAAAGATTCTCATGTCTTGACTTTCCTTAAACATCATCAACCCGTGTTATACCAGCAGTTAATTGCAGTGTTGATCCTCTGCTACAATTTAATTTCTATGTTACCAATCTTGTGCATGTTAGACATCATGAGAACCAAGAATAAACAAGTAAATATAATGCAATAGGATTATTATATAACAAAACAGTATGCACTACTAAGCATTTGAGACCCTTTAATTCTTTCTAGGCATATTGGTCACAACATACGCTCAACCCTCAGCATCATAGTCCATCTATTCACAAGCCAACTTAGTGTCGAAACTGCTAAGACAGATGGAAAATGCCTGAAAAGCTGACAAGGGATATTGGTAATCCATAATGAAAAAAAAATAAAAAATCCTTTCCAACCTTTCCAAACTGGAGTATAACCTTAACCTGATCACTCTGAGAGACAGATTGTACAGGCACAATAGCTGCAACAAGTTGAAAGTTCTTTACAAATGCAACTGTCACCTGTCCTTGAAAATTCAAACACCAGCATTGAAGCTGCTCATGCCACCTTGGGGCTTTGTTCTTCAAGATCAATGGATCATCTTTCAATTTCCCACTATTGAGAGGCCCAGAAAAAGCATTACTTTCACTAATGATTGACTTGGAGTGAGAGGAACGGAAAGATGCTAGAGGATCCACTAGAGTACTTGATGGAATTTCAACAGTTGAAGTGTTCAATCTTGCTTCTACGACTGACGCTGGTATAGAATGCATGGTACATTGCATTCGTCTTGGACCCCTTGTACCTAAAACATTCAATTCATAGGCATTGTGAGCAACATTATAGCTACTAGCTGGAGAACTTGTTTTGAACCAACCCGTTGCCCTGCATGACTTTTAGCTACACCACCACTATGAGAAGGTTGACTATCATATATTGGGAACTTGGTTCCAAGAAAATTTGATCTCAGCTTTCCTACGTAGGTGTTGCTTCCCCTTGACATATCCTCTCCATCGAACGAGATGATATAATTAGTGCTTGTAGCCTTTCTGAATTTTCTAACAGCGAGAAGAAATTTCCCATTTTCACAAATCGTCGAAGCCAAACCCAAGTACAAATAATAAGCAGATGCAGTCCTATCTTGCTTGATAAAAAATTGCACAATAGAATCTTTCAGTGCAAGCTATCTAGCACAAAACATATGGATATTTAGGGCGTGCCCTTCCCTCATCTGAACTTCCACCCTTTGCAAGGGAAAAAGACGGTATTTCTAATTCCTATTTGAAATAGAAATTTGTATATATAAATTTCATATACTTAGTATTTGAAACAGGAATTTGAATATCGATTGTATATTCACTGTTTTAAATCGAAATTTGAAGATACATTGCAATGTCAATGTCAAAGCCTAACCCAAAAAGGGTTGTAATACTGCTATTCTTCCTATTGTAATAGGGCTTAGGACGCTCATCAGCGGAAATATTGAACTCTACATATGCGTGTTGAAATTTTCTTTTAGTTTCTTGATCCTTTCCAAGAAGATTGGGGAAAGGATATAATTCTGGAGATTTACACTTTACTCAGCTATCTTGGAATCTCCCAAATTACACTTTACTATTGATCTACTCGGTTATCTTGGAATCTCCCAAAATTTGAATTATGTAGACCCCTTTTCCTGTTGCCAGCCTTATCCACAACCACAGAGAATTCAGTTTTGCTGAGTTATTTAAACCCTCTCCCAATGCCTCTCTGAAACAATTTCTTTTTAGCTTCCTCTGAATATAAAACTCTCCTCCTGCCCCACCTTCGTGTGTCTTGCTCCCTTTATTTTGTTTATTAATGTGTCCTGCTCCCTTTTATTTATTCTTGAACCTACGATGGCACTCACAACTATGTTGTAGAGCATGTAGCCAACAAAGAGAGATTGGAAACTATGATTACTGGCATATGTTGTGGTTGATTTTCTCACATATCTTTGATTGTGAATGGCCAAGTCCTACATAGCACAGTGTTTTTCATGTGATCAAAACCCACCTGCAACGGACTGATGCGCCATCATGGTGGTCGGTGTTCACTGTTTAGCATTTGGGCCTGTATTGGCTGTGTGTATATATATATATTGCCCAGAGAATAAACTTGTGATTGCTTTGTCTAGGGAAAGAACATGTAATCAGGCAAAATAGCCAATTAATTCTCTCTCTAATAACAGGGACTCCTATTAGCTCAATTTGATTCGGTTCAAGTTCTACACAAGATCTGTTCACTCAGGGATTTCATCTTACCATTCACTTTAGAGTCGGCTAATTCTCTTTCATCTTTTTGTGCCATGCATCAATATTTGCACAAATAAAGGTAACAGTATGCCATAAACTCAAGCATGCCTAAAGTTGTTTTGTTTAGCTAAACAATGCACTACAAGCAGGTGACCCCTAAATTCAACATATACAAGTGTAGCTATAGCAATGATCTAAATTATTTGGGATGCAATCACATAGCTATGTACTCACCTCTCGTGAGGATAGGAAGACTTGACAGGAATAACTACCAAAATATAAGTGTCCATCAATTCCCTGAATGATATGCAATGGTTTTCCTTATTGATCTGAGCTTTTTAGTGTATGCATGTAAAAACCCCATAGAGTTTGGGTGCAGGATCATTTCTGGGCAAACGCCACCTTCCCACATTCCCCTGCTTTGTCTCATTGTAATGCAATTTATATGCAAGGAGAGTTCGAATTTTCCAGCTGCAATGTGAGTGCATAATGTTCTAGTTAAAAAGAAGAAGAAGAAATCTCGCTGACCTACATAAACTTACGACACCAACCTCAGTGAACAAAACCCCCGGAAAAACCCTATCCCGACTAGAAAACCACTAGAAAGAAGAGAGTCAGTGAACAATGAAAAAGGTACATTGAAAAAAGGACATCGAAAAAAGGAAAAAGAAAAAAAAAAAAAAAAAAAAAAAAAAAAAAAAAAAGCGGAAAAAAGAGATAGCCTACATCTTAGGTTACCTGTCCCTCACCTACAGCTTTTTGAAGACGCCTAACCTCGCACACCGTAGAGGCATTTACCGTCCGATAATTGCTCTATTAATTGTGATTTCATCAACGTCACTGAAACAAATGATGAAAAAAGAGTAAGCTTTCCCCATTTGGAAAAACCTATAAATCTTATACAAATTACTTTCACATCAAAATTGAGAAAACGAGTCCTCAAATTGAATTACTCCATACTTGCCCTGTGAGATTCTTTCGCAGAGGAGAGGTGTTTTTTTAATTGTGGATAAATCGAAATAGAGAAAATGACTCATAACTGTCATTAAAATATGGTAAGGTAAGGATTTTAGCTTTGAATAATTTGTTTTCGAGCAACCTGGATTCAAGTCTTTGAACAGCAATTTTCATTTTGATTAAATAAGGAAAATCCTTGAAACATAAGCCAAATTACTAAAAATTTAAAACAGAGAGTCAGAGATGGAAAATTGAAAACAGAGAGTCAAAGATGGTCTGAGGCGTAATTTTTTTAATGGTGTAGACCAGAGAAGGAAGGATCGCGCATGCCGCTAGCTAATTAAGCGGAAGAATTATTTATAGTGGGAGAATAGGGATAGAAAACCGGCCAACACAACCCATACTCACTGACCACAGATAGCAAGATTGGTGCAATAGATAGAATTGGACACAGGAAAAGGTTGGACAGTACACACGGAGAAAGGAAATTGGACAATGAGACTGAGGAAGAAACCATTCTCCAATATTCTCACAAAGAGAGAGTGTACAGAGCAAGGGTTATCCTGACTTCCCTGTTTTCAGGTTTCCATTCCCATATGATTCTAGTTCATTACAATCTGTTGGTGTTGGAGGTACCCTCCATATTTTGGTTCTTACATTTTGGGGAGCTTGTCTTGGATGGAATTTTGTCGAGTCAGGGTTTCATTGTTCTCTTACTTTGCAGACCCTGTAATAGTCCTTCAACCAATTCCATTAAGGTCTCGTGGCTGCAACATTTATATTTGGGTGAAATCCTGCCGCTGTCTAGATTTATTTATTTGATTTTCATTAAAGAGCTAGTTAATTCTCCCCGCGATATCTTATATGCAATCTCATGTTACTACGGGAATATTTGTAGTTGCAAGACTGACAAGCAACCATGATGGTCTTTCACATTTTTTTCCTTTTAAACCCAGCTTGGCTCCTGTGTGAGTTTTGCTTATGAGACTGACTTTTGGATTGCAACTAGTTCCTTTGTTTTCCTGACCGTCTATGTGCACAACTGGACTTGCAAATTGTAAGTTTTGTTACATCAGCTTGAAATGGTGAATGGTTTTGGCTGAAACATATAATTTGACTTAAATATATATAAAACTCAATTCTGGGAAAACCATCTACGGAAACTTTTTTGAACGAAAAGACCATAGATACCAATGATCTCTTAATCCTGTGCATGCATATATGTCTCATCCCTTTTGTATTCAGAATCAGAGAATAGATTTCCGTATTATTTTTTGAACACAATAATTATTAATATAAATTTTTCAAATTATATAAGAATTATTTTATATTTTATTAATTTTAAATATGAAGAAGAAATTTAAATTTTAAATAAAATTAATTACTTAAAAATATAGTAATATATTAAAATCGAATACAGTTCATTTCATTTGTACAGGGCATCATAAATTTTTATACAAATACATACTAAAAATTATGAAGTGTTTGTATTCAAAAAATTAAGAGTGTTTGTATTCAAATGATCTTCAAATCTATAAATAAACTAAACATTCAGTTAAGGGTGCGGGTTACATTATTCAATGAAAAAACATTTTCATCCGTCAATGCTCCCCGTCTTCATTGTAGTTGTTGACCTACAGTCTCCAAACTTCATTGGAAAAAATGGATAATGGTTTTACCTTTAACCCATTGCAGTCGCGTAGACTCAGATGCTTCAGAGTTTTCAGCTTTCCAATCTTGGACAGCAATGATTGTAGGTTTTCACAATCTTGAAGATCCAAAAATTGAAGGGAAGAAAAATGTCCTATCTCTTTAGGCAAATACCTGATACTCTTCAGTCCTCGTAAACTGAGAAACTCAAGCTGTTTTAATTGCCCCACTGACGATGGGATTGAATTTATTCTTATGCCCTCTTGCAGATGGAGAACCTTCAGAGACGTGAGACTCACTAGAAATCTTGGTGGAACCTCTTCAATTGAATCATCAATAGATAACATGAGACTCGCCAGTTTTGGACATGGACACTCAGCAGACAGATTTTTAATAAAATTTCTGCGAACTGATATCCTTTTGTTGTCCTCATTGTGAATCTTTGGAAAATTTTGCAGCCTTTGGCCTGCCTTGAATAAACAATTCTCCTCCTTCTCGCCAATATATATTGCCATCTGATGAACAACATGGTGAACTTTGATATATTGATTCTCTGGAAACGCCCAAGCACGCATGATATCCTCGTCATCGGCAGCATTTTGGAAGAGGCAACTATCTACAAGAAGATTTACGTAGCTGAGCCCAATGGCCATGTCCATTAAATGGTTCCCCTCTTTGCTTCTCACAAGACCCTCTGCAACCCACATCTGCACTAATTCCTGCACATTTATAGTTTCATCTTTGGGATACATAGCACAATAGAGGAAGCAATTCTTGAGGTCGGAATTGGGCAGTGCTTCATAACATCTTAATTGTTGATAGAGTTCAGGATACAGAGTATCTGGCCCAGAAGAAGAATATGCACTTTTTATGGAAGATAAAGAAGTCTTCCATTCATCTACTCTGGTTTTCCCCCTCATTGCTGCCGCGACTAAGATTATGGCCAAACGAAAGCCCTTACACTCGTCTGCAATATTCTTAGTACGCTCCTCTATATCCATAGGAACAGGGTTGTCTTCAAAAGCAATTCTTCTAAACAACATCCACGCTTCATCTTTAGAGAGCTGTTGTAGTGACTCTTCTTCGCTTATATGTGGAATCGGAACTCTGTTGATAAACTGGTGGGAAGTAGAAGTAACAAACATTGAAAATTCTTCATGAAGACCTTGAAAGAGGTAATTGAAAAGTGCCTTCCATTCGTTGACTTGTTTAGGAAGAGTCCCCGCGTTGTCCGTGAGACAATCGTGACGCGGCTGTTGTTGTGATGGATCGCAGCGATGGAGTATGCTATTCGCCTCTATAAGGGAACGATGCAGCAGCTGCAACCAGATCTTGAGAGCCTCCCGGGCCACTTTGTGTTGATCGTGCAGGAAACCAGCGCTTACCTCGAGCAGAAGATTGTGGACAGGCCTCAATTCAGTTTGCAGAATGTGATACTTTACCTCCTCCTCCTCGATAACAGTGTTCATTAGTGGGATGATTGGAGCGATGCCTGGAGCGATGACAGCTTCGAGACTAACGAATAGTGAAAGGTCACTTTCAAGGCATTGAAAGAGGTTATTAAAACGTACCCTCCAATTTTTTATTTGTTTCGACGCTCTCTCAGGGTTGTTGCTGAGCCAATCGAGACACCGTTGCCGTTAATTGGAGCGATGGAGCATGCTTTTGGCGTGTGTGAGGCAATTATGCAGCAGTTGCAGCCACACCTTCACGGTCTCACGGGCCGCTTCAGACAGTACATCTTGAAGGACGGTGGCAAGATGATGCAGAAGATATTCCATAGGAAACAAAGTAGTGTGCACAATTTCGAATTACTTCTTTCATCAGTCGCATGACTCGTTCAACACTGAAAACGTTGCTTCTGGTGATACTATCCATAGCTTTCCCAACGTTCTTGTGGCCTCACAGAATTTAGAGCATAAGAGAGGGTTAAATGCAGGGATTGCGGGAGAGGGCCAAAAATGATTGAGAGGCAGAGAGAGAGGAATGGAGTGTGCAATCACTCAAATAGCATTCCGCATTTGCATTGCCGCAGACGAAGAGCATTTGGCATTCTGCACCACAGATGGGTAAAGTTTATTCGAATTCCAACTTTAAAGTGAAAGCATATCCGAATTCTTTTTTAAAGAGAAAATTGTTCTGCGATTCTTAACTTTAACTTTAAATGAGAGTGTACGCGATTCGTCCATTTACATTGCCAGGGCAGGTGGGGCATTCAGCATCCTGCAGACATGTTAAAGTTTATGCGATTTCTTTTTTAAAAGAAAATTGTTCTGCGAATTCGTGTGTGAAATAAAGCACAGAATGAGCATAATAACTAAGAGGAAATGCAATAAAGGAAAAACAGCGGTGGTGTTGCTTTCGTTATTTGGAAATTTTCAATTTTTATCAAACTAATAAAATAAAAGAGTGGTGGTGTGGCCAGTCCCGTGGAATATAAATGTCGAACATTTTCATTTTTGTGAAAGTTAAAGTTTTAGAGTTAATTTTATAATGGTAGAGGATTTAAATTATTTATTATCCCTTTTGTGTGGGCTGTCAAGCTACCCTGTTACTATGCTTGAAATTGTGGGCTAGTAGCTCAATTGGTAGAGTGCCCTGACGGTATTTGGGAGGTTTGGGTTCAAGTCCTAGCTAGTCGATGTTTACACCCCAGTATGCTATCATAGCCAGGTGTGCTCAAGCCCGCATGTCTGGAAGGGATGCGTTGGGCTGTCAATCCACCCTCCAAAAACATGCTGGAACAGGTGGGCCACTAACTAGCTCAGTAGATAGAACCAAGTCCTAAGGCCCGGGCCAGTAGCTCAGTGGATAGATCAGAGTCCTGAGGTCCTGCGTTGAGTTCTAGCTGTTCCTACCAGTATGCTATCATAGCCAGATTAACAAGCCCGCATGTCTCGAAGGGATACGTTGGGCGGTCAATGCACCCTCCAAAAATATGCTCGAACAGGTGGGCCACTAGCTCAGTAGATAGAGCCGATATTATGTAAATAGATTCAGCGTCTGGAAAAAAATTAGGGTTCGTTTGAATTGTGGAGAGTTTCAAAAATTAGGATCCGCTTGAATTGTGGAGAGTTTATATTTTGAAGGATGCATTGACAGTTTAAGCAAGCACTCTTAAGAAGGTTTAATTTGGTATTATATAAATAGATTCAGTATTTTGAAAATTTTTAGGGTGTACTTAGATTGTAGAGAGTTTATATGTTGTTGGAATCTGGCAAAATAATTTTAAGCGAGATTGTGATTTTTTGTTGTTTAAAAAGTATTTTTTGATTTCATAAATAATTTATAATTCAATGTTTTGAAAAAACCCCGGAACATTTTAATTGTAGAGATTTCACAGCTCAAACTTGTGATTCCAGCAAATCCTTGTTAATTTTCAGATAAATTTAACCAGAAAATATGCCCAAAAAAATTCTAAACATAAAACAGTTAATCTACTGCCTCCAAAAAATATGCTCGAATGTGTTGGCCACTAGCTCAGTGGATAGAGCACCCTGACTTGGTTGAGCGTCCCAAGGCACTGACTTGAGTTTTGGCTGTTCTTATCAGTGAGGATCCATGGGACCTTACCCTGCCACACAAGATCTCATCGGCAGTTCCATCTCAGATTCGTTCCTGGGAGACGGACTAGGTCCTCCAGCGTTCAGCAGCGTGTGAACCCCCCAGGGAATGATTTAGTGAACAGTCTGCGCATAGAGTACTCATCGGGCCAGCAGACTTGGTTGAGTTTCTTGAGTGTTATTCATTCAGCCTTAGATGTTAGTAGAGATGGGTTTGATCCTCAAACCTTCTTTTCTACTAAGGCCAGATGTTGATTTACTTCATGCAATGTATTTTTTATAAGAGTGTTTGGTTCTCTGGCTTTGTATATACATCAGTGCACTCAACATTCTCTTTGACTTATTTTGTAATCATTATTTAAACATAAATATAATTATCTTGTCTTGGTTAGGAAGACTTGGTAATCCTTGTTGACCGACACATTTAGGAGCATTGAAAAATCCTTACTGACCGACACATTTAGAAGCATTGAGAACAGCAGTTATTGGATTGTAAGTGGAATTAAAAGGCAGAGAGGAAACATGATTTAGCTCTGACAGGGGCAATACAAATCATTGTCATTCAAGGATCAAGGGATCAGCAAGAGGTTCACAACTGCGAAACACCTGAGCATAGTGGTGTTGCCGAGGAAGAATTGAACAATTATGGACATGGTTCAAGCAGAAAAATATTGATAGTGTGCTCTGGTCAGAACAGGTTACTGTGTTGTCTACTTTGATCAACATATGTTTGACGAAAGTTGGAAGAGGCGTAGAGCCGACTGTAAAAATGTGATGTGCACAGTTACCAGCAGAGAAGCGACATCAGTTGGAAGACGGTATCTGAAAAAAGATTTTTCCTTGGATACAAATGAGAAGTCCCAGCTTGTTGATTGTGGGATGATAAGGATCAAGAGCTCATAAAGGGAGCCGCCAAGAAATCGAGGGATGAAGGGTTTGTTGTGGAACCAGTGGAGGGTTAAATAACAAAGGAAAGCAACAAACAGTATAACTTAATGTCTAGTTGAAACCTCAGGCAAATTTACTGAGAGGAAGTTGAAACAGTACTTTAAGACCATTGAAGATTTAAGCATGTCAGAATCAGAGAAAAATAAACAGGCGAAGACAAGTAGAAAGACAAAGCAAGGAAACGCACAAGGGTTGATATTTTGTAAATTAAATGCAGGCGCCTTTGGAATCAGACGCAATGGCAGATCAACTTCGCTTTAATGACCACTGTACTAATTTGGATGAGTAAGGAGGCTTCTGATTGTGTGTGATACAAATTATCATATATGCAACCTCTTTTCGACACCCTTTCAGTGTTATATAACAAAGGTAAAGGCCTATAACACTACCCCATTTTCATTAACCCTGTTGTCCTCTCATTCCTATGGAATTGTGACCCAAATCAGGCAAGAGATTATCGTTCCAGCCCAGAATGATTTAAGCTAGCTTGACCAAGTTGGTGTTACTTCCAGCCCAAAACTAATAGACAAGATGATTCACTTTGCCCTGATGACCCAGCTAGTGTTTTGCAAGATGATAATTCAAATAGCAGAATTTTTCACCAAGGCGCTGTAAAAAGAGAAATTCCAGAAGTTTCTACAAATATTGAATGTGGAGGAGCAGCATTTTCCATTAAGGGGTGATGTTATCAGAAATAATGGAAAATCATAGGGATTAACTTAAAACTTGTTGAGATTTTCAGTCAAATATTTGAGTATTCAAAGTAAAATGTCGAATTAAAAGTTCAAATCTGTAAATGAGATGCGGCAGCCCAAATGGTGAATGGCTGAAATGAAGCACCAATGTCAGATTCTCAGCAAGACACAATAGGCAGAAGTTCAAATGCGGATGGCCAAGAACCTGCAAAGGGAGGCTATGGGGCTGCAAGGTAAAAATATAGATACAGAGATTTGGAAGTGAAAGTTTGCGAACCCATGGAGAAGGTTTACAAAGCTGCAAAGGTTGAGAATAGACCACAGGTTCGCTGTAAATCTATAAATAACGGAGTCATGGAAAAAGGGATTATAGAACCATAGGACTTCAGTGAAATTAACGAGTGTTCTACACATTCAATACAAACCAATCAAGTGGTGTGGAGATTTGAGGTGCAGATAATTAAGGGTGCCAACAAGCCATGGGAAATGCAAAAAGGGAAAACCTAGAAGATTGGGAATTGGCCAAGTATGTAACATAGACTAAGTGGGATTGAAAGTTTCAAGAATTGTAGGGATGGAGAAAGTGTCAGAAAGTTGAAAATGTATAAGACAAAAAAAATGACCAGCTATTGGAGCAGCATCCGACTATTCACAGTTGTGTGGGAAGAGATCCCCAGGTGCTTCTACGAAAGTGTTGATGAAATATTGAAGTGGGGAAATCAAAGATGACCAGGTCAAAATTGATCTTGGTGGTTTCTTTTGTGCAATCTGAATATCTAGAAGCAAATTATGGTGCCAACAACCACAATAAATTAGAGAAATCAGTCAATTATTGAAACCATGGTGATCAAATATAAATATGAAAAATCCCTCGTATGCAAAGATAGAGATTAACAGAAAGTGGGACTTGGAGAGGTCTTAGC
This sequence comes from Pinus taeda, assembly GCA_000404065.3. Classification (NCBI taxonomy): domain Eukaryota; kingdom Viridiplantae; phylum Streptophyta; class Pinopsida; order Pinales; family Pinaceae; genus Pinus; species Pinus taeda. The sequence continues at coordinate 60,454 of APFE030323412.1, forward strand.
CTTACAATTTATAAGGACCTGAGATACTCTGTAGGGATGCTTATACAACAAATCACAACCCTTGTGCTGTAATCTACTACTGTACTTTGTATTTCAGCTCTTTATTATGGAGTAGGTGTTATGTTGTCACAACAAAAATCATACCAACAATCTAGTTTTGTTTCTCGGGCTTGATGTGCGTGTGAATCTCTCTACTTCACTGCAAAATTGGTTTCAAAGCTTAATTGTTTGATATCAGCGCTCAAAAGCGATCAGAACAGTGTTGGTAACGTCCATCACTTTTTCAGCCAAAATTGGTTTCAAAGCTTAAATGTTTGATATCCGCGCTGAAAAGCGATCAGAACACTGTTGGTAACATCCATCACTTTTTCAGCCAGTCAATTTTTCGGGCTTGGAAAAATCACGATTTTTTTTCCAATTTTTACTAAAAAGTCGCAGTTTTGTCAGATTTTCCAGGTGGTTTTCTAAACAAATCGTGGTCTTGAGTCATAATTCCTCTTTTTTGTTTTTTGAGCTGTGACACAATTTGGACTAGGCGAAGGGTTATTGCACAGTGTTGGGATTAGTGTTGGGCAAGTGGATTTTTTTTCATCCAAGTAAAAGGATGAATGAAAACTTCATTATTTTACTTTGCCATTAATTGTTTCAGATGTTTGAGACTAAGTTACCAGAAACGCCTGGAGAAATTGTCTGAAACGCCATTTTCCATTTTTGAAACGGAAACGGTACAATTCGTATTCCAATTTCGAAAACTGTATCCGGTTTTGGAAACGTTTTTGGAGGTTTTAAATTTTTTTGGATCCATTATCGTATCCGACCGCCATACGATTCCGATAGGTATTTGGAATTTTCGAACTTTCACCTGGCCCAGCCGCGGATCGCGTGGTTCTGGTTGTGGATCTGGCAACATCAAACACATGAAATAGTTTACTGTTTGATTTACTTGCGTTTTGGCAGTTCGTTTGGGGAAAATTTCATGGCAATAATTGGGACAACTGTTTTGCCTCCATTATAATAAGAGGACGACACAGGATGACCGTGGGAAAACAGCAAGGCAGTGTGGCCAATGAGGGCGAGGGCAACGAGAGTGCTGTATTAGGGTAATGAGTTTGGAGCGTTGCGTTCCCTGTAAAGGCCTGAGTGCCAACAATTTGAGTGTGTTTTAAATTTAAATTTTTGTTTTTTTTTTGTTAATTTTGGAGGACTATTTTGTGTTTAATATATTACTTTAATCAATGTGGGGAATTTAACAATTATTTCACATTAAAAAGTGAGTTAACAAATTATTGATTAGATTATTTCTATCCCAGATTTGTGCACATAATTATAATTTAAATTAATATAATTTTAATATTAATTTTATATTTTTAATTAAGATGGGGATTAACAATCATTTCACATTAAGGAGTGAGGTTAACAAATTTACTAATCCAATCATTTCTATCCAGATCTGTGGACATAATTATATTTAAATCAATATAAATCTAATATATTTTTAGAAATTATTTTTAAAGTTTATTAAAGTTTTAGTAAAATTAAAACATTAAATTGAAAATTAATTTTTCATTTCTAAAAATTAATTTTTAATTTTGATCGGTAGATGACTAATTTTTTTTAAATTTTTGATTGGTGGATGAGTAATTTTTATGCCATTTTAAAATCAATTTTTCAGAATAAAAATTTCTTTAAAAAATTATAAATAAATTAAAAAGAAAAAGAAAATATAAATTAATTATCCAAAAAAAATTAAATATATAGATTTTTCCACAATTAATATTTTATTTTCCATAAAAATTTAAATTTATGGATTTTCTATAATTAATATTTTCTTTAGATCCATTATCATACTTATTTTTAATTGTAAATATTTATTAACCTATAATCGTTCATGGTTTACTTTCTATTTTATGGTTGTATTTTTTCTAAATAACACTTTTTCTTTTCTTTTCTAATAATAATGTTTTCAACTTTTTCCATTAATATATTTTATTAATTACAATATTTTTTATAGCTTAACTATTTAACTGTTGCGGGGCCTATTTACATAAAATGTACGGATAAATTATTAGCAATGTGATTGAGGTGCTTAAATCATGCACTTAATATAACTAAGTTATATAATCACATTCACCCCATAAAAGTTCTATTTTTTACATAAGAGGCGAGTTAAGCAATTACACTGGTTATTTAATAGTTTTTATATTAACTATATAATATAGATTATGTTGTTCACGGGTCGTGGATAGATGGTGATTGAGTGCTTTGTTAATGCACTCCTTTCCTTTAGGTGAAGTAACCAATTCAATTCCACGCCCAACCAAAGTGATTCATTTGAACTATTAACTAAAATTACTTATATATTTAATTAACTAAAATATAAATCATAGTTTAAACTAAAATATAAACTATCACTAACAAAAAAAATTAAATAAATTATAATTATAATTATTATTTATATTTAAATACTTATAAATCAAATACAATAAGTATATATTAGACATGATGAAGATATAGTATTGCCAAACTTACAAAAACAATATAGATTATGTTAATTGAACTATTAACTAAAACTACTTTTATGTTTAATTACCTGAAATATGAATCCATTCATGTATTTGTTTGAGTGCAACTTAGGTTTGAGAATGTGCATTTTATTGGATTTCACATAGAGAAAGTAGAATTTTAGATCTTACAATTTTCAAGCTTTTAAAATTTGGGGGATTGCAATATTTCCATTTGATTCTATCATATATGAGGGTATGGAATTAGCACTTAATCAAGAGCACCAAACCCTCTATATACAATTTTCAAGATTTTAAAATTTGGGGGATTGCAATATTTCCATTTGATTCTATCATATATGAGGGTATGGAATTAGCACTTAATCGAGAGCACCAAACCCTCTACATATTTTGATGTTGATGACAGTGATTATTGAACTCCTCTATCATGACCCTAGTAGAAATGAACCCATCGCTCAAACAAAATCTTGATTTGACATGTTAAGTTTTTTATATATTATTTTAATGGTTAGAGGGTGAAATTGATAATGAGGATCTCAGTATAGGGAATGATTTGATGAGATGATATGTAGTTATTTGTTATAGCAAGGTTCTTTTGAACTCTAGAGGCCACTTGGATACTCTTTGTTGATGTATTTTTGGTTCAGAGATAGATTGCACTTTTTAGTTTGTTAATTTCCAAATTATTCTTATAATTTCAAAACCTAAAATTATTGTGATATAAGCAATAATAGCAGTAAGTGTTATTGGAAGTAGTGCTTCCATGACTTCCAAGTTATCGTGAGTTGTAATTATGTGAGTTCCTGGGTGAATAGTTGTACTAGTTATTTTTAGTAATCTAGATTCACCATTCTTGGATCTAGAAGTATCATGTACTCCTATATATGTAATGTTTGTGAGATCAATAAAATATAGTGTGTATGGTGTTGTGTGTTTAATATCTCTTTGTTTTCTAACTTGGTATCAGAGCCAATTCTGGCTTGACTCGTTAACTGTACTGCCTTCCTGGGTGAATAGTTGTACTAGCTATTTTTAGTAATCTAGATTCACCATTCTCGGATCTAAGTATCATGTACTCCTATATATGTAATGTTTGTGAGATCAATAAAATATAAAGCCAAGTAAAATGTGAGAACCTTGAATTGTATTCCTCTATAAATAAATAAGAGATCATGTTGTGTGGAGTGTTTGTGTGAATAAATTTTATGTTTATGTGTAAATTTATTCACTGTGTTTGAGCCAGATTAAATTTCAGAGTAAGTTGTGTTGGGCTTTACAGATAGGTGTGCTTGTTTTTACATATGTATGCAACAAGCAGAAAATTCCTCTTTCTGCCTGTGAGCCACATTGTCACTGTTGGAGACAGAGCTTTGTATAAGATAACTTGCAACAATGTTTTTTCATTTTTTTTCCATTAATATATTTTATTAATTACAATATTTTTTATAGCTTAACTATTTAATTGTTGTGGACCTTTTTTACATAAAATGTACAGATAAATTATTAGTAATTTGATTGAGGTACTTAAATCATGCACTTAATATAACTAAGTTATATGATCACATTCACCCCATAAAAGTTCTATTTTTTACATAAGAGGCTAATTAAGCATACTTGTTATTTAATAGTTTTTATTTTTATTATTCCTTGTTTTAGTTAATAATTTAATCAACTATTAACTATATAATATAGATTATGTTGTTCACAAGGTTATGTATAGATGGTGATTGGATGTTTTGTTAAGGAACTCCTTTCCTTTAGGTGAAGTTTTCAATTCAACTTGTTGTGATTATAGGTGATTCATTTATTGTTGTAATTGTCTTTCCTTTAGGTGAAGTCACCAGTTATTGTTGTAAAATTCAACTTCTTGTGATTATTGTTGTAATCATCTTTCCTTTAGGTGTTGTAATTGTCTTTCCTTTAGGTGAAGTTTTCAATTCAACTTGTTGTGATTATAGGTGATTCATTTATTGTTGTAATTGTCTTTCCTTTAGGTGAAGTCACCAGTTATTGTTGTAAAATTCAACTTCTTGTGATTATTGTTGTAATCATCTTTCCTTTAGGTGAAGTCACCAATTATTGTTGTAAAATTTGTTGTGATTATTGTTGTAATTGTCTTTCCTTTAGATGAAGTCATCAATTCAAATTTGTTGTGATTATTGTTGTAATTGTCTTTCCTTTAGATGAAGTCATCAGTTCAATTCCCCGCCTGACCAAGGTTATTCATTTATTGTTGTAATTGTTGTAATGTGACCAAGGTGATTTATTTATTGTTGTAATTGTTGTGATTATTGTTGTAATTGTTGTAATGTGACCAAGGTGGTTCATTTTTTGCTGTAATTGTTGTGATTATTTTTGTAATGTGCGATTATGTTAGTTGAACTATTAACTAAAATTACTTTTATGTTTAATTAACTAAAATATAAATTATAGTTTAAAACTAATATAAATTAATTAAATTATAGTTTAAATATAAACTATCATTAACAAAAAACATATAAATGAATTTAAATATAACTATTACTTACATTAAATACTTATAAATCAAATACAGGTATGTATATCTTGGACATGATGAATTAATTAAATTATAGTTTAAAATATAAACTATCATTACAAAAAAAATATGTAATATAATTATATTATAATTATTACTTATATTAAATACTTATAAATCAAATACAACATGTATATATTGGACATGATGAAGATATAGTATTGCCAAGCTTACAAAAAAATATAGATTATGTTAATTGAACTATTAACTAAAACTACTTTTATGTTTAATTAAATTGGATTTCATATGGAGAAAGTAGAATTTTAGATCCTACTCAAAATCCAGGGGACTTAACAATTTTCAAGATTTTAAAATTTAGGGGATTGCAATAGTTCCATTTGATTCTATCATATATGAGGGTATGGAATTAGCACTTAATCAAGAGCACCAAACCCTCTATATACCTTCTTGTTGATGATAATGATTATTGAACTCCTCTACCATGACCCTAGTAAAAATGAACCCATTGCTCAAACAAAATCTTGATTTGACATGTTAAGTTTTTTCTATATTATTTTAATGCTTAGAGGGTGAAATTGAAAATGAGGATCTCAGTGTAGGGAATGATTTGATGGTGTGTAGTTATTTGTTATAGCAAGGTTCTTTTCAACTCTATAGGCCACTTGGATACTCTTTGTTTGTTATTTAATAGTTTTTGTTTTTATTATTCCTAGTTTTAGTTAATAATTTAATCAACTATTAACTATATAATATAGATTATGTTGTTCATAGGGTCATGTATATATGGTGATTGGGTGTTTTGTTAAGGCACTCATTTCCTTTAGGTGAAGTCACCAGTTCAATTCCCTGCCGGACCAAGGTGATTCATTTATTGTTGTGATTATTTTCATTTATTGTTGTAAAATTTGTTGTGATTATGGATTCATTTATTGTTGTGATTATTGTTGTAATTGTTGTAATGCATTGTTGTGATTATTTTCATTTATTGTTGTAAAATTTGTTGTGATTATTGTTGTAATTGTTGTAGTTCAATTCCCTGCCTGCCAGACCAAGGTGATTCATTTATTGTTGTGATTATTTTCATTTATTGTTGTAAAATTTGTTGTGATTATGGATTCATTTATTGTTGTGATTATTGTTGTAATTGTTGTAATGCATTGTTGTGATTATTTTCATTTATTGTTGTAAAATTTGTTGTGATTATTGTTGTAATTGTTGTAGTTCAATTCCCTGCGGGACCAAGGTGATTCATTTATTGTTGTAATTATTTTCATTTATTGTTGTAAAATTTGTTGTGATTATTGATTCATTTATTGTTGTGATTATTGTTGTAATGCATTGTTGTGATTATTTTCATTTATTGTTGTAAAATTTGTTGTGATTATTGTTGTAATTGTTGTAATGCACCCGACCGAGGTGATTCATTTATTGTTGTAATTGTTGTAATCTAACCAAGGTGATTCATTCATTCATTCATTTATTGTTGTAATTATTTTCATTTATTGTTGTAAAATTTGTTGTGATTATTGATTCATTTATTGTTGTGATTATTGTTGTAATGCATTGTTGTGATTATTTTCATTTATTGTTGTAAAATTTGTTGTGATTATTGTTGTAATTGTTGTAATGCACCCGACCGGGGTGATTCATTTATTGTTGTAATTGTTGTAATCTGACCAAGGTGATTCATTCATTCATTTATTGTTGTAATTGTTGTGATTATTGTTGTAATTGTTGTAATCTGCAGATTATATTAGTTCAACTATTAACTAAAATTACTTTTATGTTTAATTAACTAAAATATAAATCCATTCATGTATTTATTTGAGTGCAACTTAGGTTTGAGAATGTGCAACTTATTTTCATTTATTGTTGTAAAATTTGTTGTGATTATTGTTGTAATTGTTGTAATGCACCCGACCGAGGTGATTCATTTATTGTTGTAATTGTTGTAATCTGACCAATGTGATTCATTCATTCATTTATTGTTGTAATTGTTGTGATTATTGTTGTAATTGTTGTAATCTGCAGATTATATTAGTTCAACTATTAACTAAAATTACTTTTATGTTTAATTAACTAAAATATAAATCCATTCATGTATTTATTTGAGTGCAACTTAGGTTTGAGAATGTGCACTTTATTGGATTTCATATGGAGAAAGTAGAATTTTAAATCCTACTCAAAATCCAGAGGACTTAACAATTTTCAAGATTTTAAAATTTGGGGGATTGCATTATTTCCATTTGAGGATCTCGATGTAGGGAATGATTTGATGATGTGTAGTTATTTGTTATAGCAAGGTTCTTTTGAACCCTAGAGGCCACTTGGAGGGATGTATTTTTGGTTTAGAGATAGATTGCACTTGTTAATTTGTTAATTTCCAAATTATTCTTATAATTTCAAAACCTAGAATTACGCTGATATAAGCAATAATAGCAGTAAGTATTATTGGAAGTAATGTTTCCATTTCTTCCAAGTTATGGTGAGTTGTAATTATGTGAGTTCCTGGGCGAATAGTTGTAGTAGCTACTTTTAGTAATCTAGATTCATCATTCTCAGATTAAAAGTATTATGTACTCCTATATATATAATGTTTGTGATGTTTGTGAGATCAATAAAATATAGAGTGCGTTTGGTGTTGTGTGTTTAATATCTCTGTTTTCTAACTTGGTATCAGAATCAATTTGACTTTTAGTAATCTAGATTCATCATTCTCAGATTAAAAGTATTATGTACTCCTATATATATGTAATGTTTGTGATGTTTGTGAGATCAATAAAATATAGAGTGTGTTTGGTATTGTGTGTTTAATATCTCTGTTTTCTAACTTGGTATCAGAATCAATTTGTCCAGACTCTTTCACCCAAAGACCAGGTTAATGTGAAAAAGCCTTGAATTGTATTCCTCTGTAAATAAATAAGAGATCATGTTGTGTAGAGTGTTTGTGTGAATAAATTTTATGTCTCTGTGTAAATTTATTCACTGTGTTTGGGCTAGATTAGATTTGAGCGAAAATTGTATTTGGCTTTACAGATCCGTGTGCCTGTTTTTACATTTGTATGCAACACGCAGCTAGCCTCCAGAAAAATTCCTCTTTCAGCCTGTGAGCCACACTGTTACTGTTGGAGACAGATCTGTGCAGAAGACAGCTTGCAACAACAGAGCATATGTACGGCGACCGGGCTGGAAGGACGGCTTGCAACAAACCGAGTTTAGTTCGTTTTTTTGCTGCAGCCAGATCGACGGGAAGCAATAGCGACCACGGCGGTTTTAGTAATGATCATTTTAGTAATGATCATATGGGTCAGTCTTCAGGTCCAGGGCTGCGCATTCTAGCTTGGATGACTGCGTGATTGTATCATCCATCTTGGAATCCTGCTACATTTTTCCACAGTCAGACTGTTTTTTTTAGCCGAGAAAATTTGCTGCAGAAGCCAGAAGAATCTGGAGACCTGCGGGTTTTGCTTAACAAAAATCTACTTGAAGTTCTGGCCTTATCGGGCCCTCACGTTTCCCCATCCAATTACCTTATATTCCGACTATGTTCACAAATACTTGAAAAAGGAGCAACTACTCTCCATATCAAGGTTTTAAAGGAAATGTTTTCTTAAAGAAAAGAATGAAATAAATTAAAGGTGAATGTAATTCTGTTTGGTGGTGTTATTTCTTTGTAACATAAAGAAGAGGCCCGGGAATTTTGAAATTTGGATGGTGGATTGGTTGAAAGTATGGGAAGGCTAATGGTCAAACAAAAATGTGAATGGTGGATAGGTTGGAAGTATTGGAAGGCTAATGGTCAAACAAAGAGGTAAATGCGTATGAGTATTTTTGAAAAAAAAAATTGGTTTTGTAGGAAAAATGCATTGTTGTATGTTTCAGTGGTTGTTATATTTAATGAGCAGTGTAAAAGTGATTTTATTTTATTTATAAAATTATTTTGATAGGTAAAAAACAAAGGTAATGCAGAAATTTAAAGAACATGTTAATTATTTAATAGATTAATGTGACTTTCGGGAGGAGCATTAGTTATAGGTAGTTTTTAATAAGGTCAAGCTAGTGTGAGCATCAGTGCATGTTATTTTATACAAAGTCAAGTTGTAGAATTGTCCGTTGAAGACATTTTGTACCCAAAATGCTATCCTAGATCACTGATGAAGGTTGTAGAGGGTCATGCATTCAAGTAGTTCCATAGGATGATTCAGTATCAAGACTCAATTCTGCAAAGCACGAATGATGGTCGGAAGCGATTATGTCTTAAATAGATCAAGTGGGAAGCTCGAAAGTGTGGTAATGAAAAGAGGCGGTTGTCTTAAATGGATCAAGTGGGAAGCTCGAAAGTGTGGTGATGAAAAGAGCAGAAACCGTGAGATTTTAGAATAGATATCACTGCTAGTGATGACCATATCAAAGAAATTTCATAAGGGAGGGTATTGGAAGTAATGCTTCCATGACTTCCAAGTTGTCGTGAATTGTAATTATGTGAATTCCTAGGTGAATACTTGTACTAACTATTTTTAGTAATATATATGTAATGTTTGTGAGATCAATAAAATAGTGTGTTTGGGGTTGTGTTTAATATTTGTCTGTTTACTCTCTATTTTCTAACAAATGTAACATTGGCTCACGAAAAATAATTGAATTAAGAAACTAAATAAATTATATTATAGCTAAATACATAGCTATATACAATATTGTTTGAGCCCTTGATGAATAGCTATCAGGATTCAAGGTTCAATATTGACTTTAATATATCACTTTTTTTATATCATATATATATCTTATGTTCCATTTTAGTTCTTTGTAACTTTCCCATACTTATACTTATGTTCTAATGGCTTGCAATCCACAACTGTTTGAAATGGATTAAAATCCCCAACACTTTTTGGGGTTTCTCCCTGTTTAACCCACTTCAGCTTTCTCACATTATATTTGCCAAATGGGCCTCAAAATCCTGGGAAGCAAGGACCTCAGCACCAACACTGTATGGATTGTTGAACCAAAAATCCAAACCTATGTTGTAATCTAGTGTACTTTATTTTTCAGTTTTTTTATCATGGAGTAGGTCTTATGTTGCGAGGAAAAAAATAGAAGAAAGAACATCAACAAAAATTTAGTTTTGTTTCTCATGCTTGATGTGTGTGAGACTCTCTACTTAATTGTTTGCTATCAGCGCTGATTGTGCTGATAAACAATCAGAAACAACTAGTCGAGCACTGGCCGACTAGGCCATGCTTGACTAGTTGTAGAGCTCAAGTTCTTGATTGAGGTGCAAATACTTCCACGTTTGGGATTTCTTCCAATTTCTTAATGAAACGAGAAAGATTTCCCTTTTAGAGCCTCGACCCATTTGCAACCAACGAATTAAAAGCATCTGTATTGGGAGAGGTGGAGGGGGCAAAGACACAAACCCCCTCGAATTGGTCATCGAGTTGCTGAAAACATCAACACATGAAAAATCCTCAAAGCTGAAGAAAGGGTCTACAAATCGTACCCATACTAGAACAAATGTCTTTGCCCATATCTTATCTTTGCCCATATCTTATTGTCTTGGTGGGTTGATGTTTGCTTGTTATCTTACAAAATCATGCTAAGGGATTTCTGAATGCTTAGTTTCATTTGTATGAGAGATATTGTAACTAGCATGGATGTTTGATTACATAAGAATAAAAAACCATTCCATCTTACACTAAAATGAAGTGAAACAATTAGAATGTTTTTTCATTTTGTGTTTGTGGGATGTTGTTTCCTTTGTAAGATCATGTCCACAATGTTTACTTTAATTTCTGCATTCTAGCATAGATACTTTGTGCATCTAACATTTCATCTAACATTTCGGTTGATAACATACAATAATTAAAAAACCATTGCCCTTCTGGGTTGTTGTTTGCAAAATAATGTTTTAAAAATATTCCAGGGAAAAAAATATCCCACTCCCAATATTGAAGAATTGGTCACAAAATTCTAGTGTGAATATCTTAACATCACATATTAACACTGATTAATGTGAGAGCCAGTTAGTTAATAATGCAAAGGGAAAATATCTTAAAAAGGACAAATCATCTGTCTTAAACCCCAATGAGAAATAACAATAATTCATTTTATAAAATTGAAAGAAAGTAAAACCATGTTTGCTTTGTCTTATAAGACCATGTCCACAATGTTTACTTCATATGCAATTTCTTACAAAAATTGGAACTTTCTACGTAGATACTTATGATAACATACTAGAATAAAAAGCCATTGCATATTTACTAGTTGATTTTTTGGATACTAGACTAACTAATTTGTGCATCTTGCATGTTTGGTTGATAACATACCAGAATAAAAAAGTCATTGCATCTTACACTAAAATGCAATAAACACAATTATGATGTTTTTGCTTTTATGGGTTGTTCAGTTGATAATTTTGGTCACAAAATTCTACTTCGATTATCTTACAAATTGTATCAACACTTTATTTTTAAAATAGACAAATCATCCTCTCTAACAGGAGTGGAGAAATATCGATAATTCATTTTATAAAATTGCAAATCTCTTGTCAATTAGACTAGGGCCTTCAAAAGAATGTTAAACCTCTTCAATTTTCACAAGTGACTCTTTGAAATCTAAAATTGCAAATCTCTTGTCAATTAGTCTAGGGCCTTCAGAAGAATGTTAAACCTCTTCAATTTTCACAAGTGAACCTTTGAAATCTTGGACCCTTCATCGACAAAGTCTTGGTTCCTAAAAAAAACCCAATCATTGACCATTGCTATTTTTAAAATAACCAAGCTTTTAATAATAAAAAAACCACAATACTAACTAACCTAAGGTGCAACAAATATGAAATCAAGATTTAAAAAGAAAATCAAACCCAACCTACTTCCTCCCCTTAAAAATGTCAAAGCCCAACCTACTTCATTCCCTTAAGACAATAAGACTAGTTGTGTCGCAACTAACTCTAGAGATACAACAAGACTTATTAATAATATAACTCTCATCATTTTTTCACAATGTAACCTAGGACAAGTTATTTGCAAAACTGACTTTCTAGAGCTTGAAAAAGTGAAATTCAACCAAAAGCTAACAAGTGACCCTTTGAAATCTTGGACCCTTCATCGACAAAGTCTTGGTTCCTAAAAAAAACCCAATCATTGACCATTGCTATTATTAAAATAACCAAGCTTTTAATAATAAAAAAACCACAATACTAACTAACCTAAGGTGCAACAAATATGAAATCAAGATTTAAAAAGAAAATCAAACCCAACCTACTTCCTCCCCTTAACAAAGTCAAAGCCCAACCTACTTCATTCCCTTAAGACAATAAGACTAGTTGTGTCGCAACTAACTCTAGAGATACAACAAGACTTATTAATAATATAACTCTCATCATTTTTTCACAATGTAACCTAGGACAAGTTATTTGCAAAACTGACTTTCTAGAGCTTGAAAAAGTGAAATTCAACCAAAAGCTAACAAAAAAAACCAAAACCCAACCTACTTCCTCCCCTTAAAGAGCATCACTTCTTGATGTAACATCATATCATAAAAGAAAACATGCAACCATGGGAAAATTAAAATTCTATTATTCTATTATGTTTTATAGGAATAAACTTATAGGATGTTCAACAATTCAAACTATGTTCTATAGAAATAGTTGCAAACCTATAGAATGTGTCGCAGCTAACTCTAGATATAAGACTTATTAATAATAACTCTTACCATTTTTTCACAATGCAACCTAGGATAAGTTATTTGCAAAAGAAAAATTGGAATTCAACCAAAAGCCAACAAAAAGATACCTAAAAGACTTCGTTCATTAACTTTTATTCAAGACCTTGTTCATTAACAGTGAATTAAATGTTTGTAATCCTCCCCTCATTGCACCCTAGTTCTAATTTTTCAATTGCCACTCATGGAAAGTGCAACCAAAAAAACAAGGCCTTTTTGCTAAAATATTTAATGTAAAAAGTAATTATTGGTTTCTAGTGTCAGGTTACCGTTTGAAATGGCAAATCCTTCTTTTTCACTGAAAATGATACAGCATCTTGGTATTAATTTGAATCAAAATACTTACAGAAACATAGGGCAACCGTGTTAAAATGGCAAATCCTTACAGTGATAGGACTTGACAAATTTTCACATTTCTTTGCATTGCATTCCAACAGTATACATTTCATCAATGGAATTGCTACACCGATCGGAATTGAATAACATGTCCCTAGGATCGCATTTCAACTTCACATTTCAGCGATGGGATTTAACTCTCAAGGCATATCCCTATTATGATGTGATTATATTCTAAAAGCACATTCACCAATGAAATTAGCACGGTTGATAGGACTTGAAAAATTTTCACATTTCTTTGCATTGCATTCCAATAGTATACATTTCATCAATGGAATTGCTACACCCATCGGATTTGAATAACATGTCCCTGGGATCACATTTCAACTTCACATTTCAGTGATGGAATTTAACTCTCAAGGCATATCCCTATTATGATGTGATTATATTCTAAAAGCTCATTCACCAATGAAATTACCGCGGTTGATATATCCCTAAGACTGGCTTTGTCTGATGGGGTGTGACTGCAATGACATATCCCTGCCATGGGATTATATTTGCAACAATAGATTTCACCGATGGGGTTAGAACAGCAGCACACAAAGGTACTTTCTCGGCGATATTACTAAATTTTATTATTGGTAAAAAATTATTTGTTAATATCCGAGAAAAGTGGGGTCCACTGATCTCCAATAATTGACATCAAAAACAACAATTACATTTTTAAACACAGGTTGCCAATAATATTAAATAATTGTCAAACACAAGTTGCCAATCTTGTCCAACACACCATAACAAAATAGAATCATATACAATTATAAAAAACAGCCACAATCATTCATCAAATAATATGTTCTTGACTAACAAGTCATGACAACAAAGTTGCCAATCATCTGTCAGCATGCCACCATCAATCATCGGATATGTTCTTGACCTAACAGTTTAAATATCTTTCCTTCGTGTTAAATTACTCAGGTGAATCCAGCCCGAGCAACCTCTAACCTGAGGAATTGCATATGATTCTTTTACAGGATTTCCTCGACATTTTCCAGATGTATTGGCAATAGTATGAATAGTATGATTTTCTAGACACCGCCTTATACAAGAAAAAAAAAATGTAGAACTAGCACCTAGCACAATTTGATTGCACCAAATGCAAAGAATCTTAGGCTTGAAAATGGTATGAATTGAAATTATTGACCAGTTATTCCACCCGCTTCCTTGTACTGCTTCTGCACCGCCTTTTTAAATTCTACACATCATTATACACAGTTATCAGAGCATTATACTAAGTAATTCACAATCATTAACAATAATTTATTTTTAATACGCAGGTTAAAATACTACCTTCCTGATTGTTCCATATTGCTGCCGCATGGCTATTAAGAGGAGATTCATTATTTGGTTCTACACAAAACAGTTGGATTAGTTTGAAGATCATAACAGGGAAATCGAAAAATTACAGGTTTGATCAAGCTAAATTATCCATTTACTTCTATTTACCTCCCAAAAGACTCTGAATAGACAGCAGAACAGTTCGAACCTCATATGCAGAGGACCATTTATCCTGCGAGCAATTATACAAAAGATAACATCATATCACCAAGGATAAGATTGCTAACAAGGTGTCAAAACTCAAAACTAGCCACCAAGACAAAAGACAAGAAGTAGACAAACCTACCTGAAGAATGTCTAAGCAGATGTTTCCATACTGATCGACATTAGGATGGAAGCAAGCTGTCTCAAACTTCACTTGTGGAGGCTTGAAGGGATAATCCACTGGAAAACGCAACGAAAGCTTATATGACAGACCCTCGTAAACAGTATCTTTTCCACCATTTATCGTGCCAACCCAAGAGAACATGTTATCTGACTCTGGGAAAGCTGAAATTCCAGGATCACCACTCATCTGATGATTGAACAAGAATTAGATGAAAACATGTCTTCTGGGCAAAATAAAAGCATCAAGACATAGCAGCATAACATGGCAATTGAAATGCATGCTTCATTTATATTAAAATTATAAGACAACATTAAATAAAACCCACATAAACAGGGTACTAGTGGTTCATTGCTCCCATAAACATCATAATAAACAAGTGTGGGACAGTCAAAACAAATCATTGTTGAATGTATTCAGGACTATCCAGGACAAAGGAGCTAAGGAAGTATGATCATGAGATAAGATTGAATATGCTCCAGAAGCTCAATTGAGGCTGCTAAAATTCAGGAAGCGTGCTCGTGAGATAAGCCTGAATCTGCTCCAAATTATGCTTGCCTCTTTCTAAAAGGGCACTAGCCTTTATTAAAGCCCAAGAGCAGGCAGCTAAGGATGTGCAGCACAATAAGATTGAAACTTCACCAAATTTTGCTTGGGAACTGTTTCTGAAAGAGAGCTGGTCTCTGCTACTAGTATCACACTGGTTTCCCCTTCAATTTCTATTCCCAGTTCACATCCTATTTCAGCAGAAAGTCATACGAAAAGAGGGAAACACCCTCCATGGGGATTTCTTTTGACATCTGCTCAACTAACAAATCATGGACCCTTGAAAGAGGGCCATTAAACCATAGGAACAGCCATGGAACCACACCACTTAGTCCAGCCAAACTGCTTCCATTTTATTTCACCAGGCAGGAGTGAGAAAAGGAAACCCTCATCGTCTAGCCTACAATCAACTAAGAATGTAATAATAAGTTGCAGCTAACATAGCAAAAATAAAACCATCCATCCAGACCTGTGTACCCCAAAGACAGATCATCAAATGAAAACACTAAGAATAAGAAAAGAGTCCCCACATTTGCTCAGAGCACAGAAATTACTTGAGGTGTTAGACTCTGATGTTTAGTGTTCCATAAACTCTTAGAGAAACCTGCTGAACCAGAACTCTGTTATAGATATTGCTACAAACAGGGATAGTGAACAAAAAGCAGCAATTCTGGAGATTGGGCATCCTTATAGAAACTGTATATTCTTTACTGGGGCAAAGATAAATATGAGGCTATAGCTAAAGCAGAAAGAGAAATGAATTCTGGGCCAGGTGAAGAGGACTTGACATAGAAGAGCTTTACAGTGTTCTTTTGAGCAAAAATGCTTTATTTCAAGACATGTTTGGCAAGGTTAAGACAACAGCTGGGTATCCATTCCTCGCAAAGAAGAAAACTCAATAGGAGAGGCCGAGGCTATTGTTGCTGCTAAAAGGCAGAAAAATAAATGAATTTAGGGCCATGGTGAAGAGTGCTGAACACAGACAGATTTCCGGTGTTCTTTGTAAAAGATCTCTGTTCTTTGTAAACTACCTTTTGAGAAAAAATGTTTTACCTCAAGACATGATTAGCAATGGATTCTAGAAGCTGTGGAGAGAGGAATTGGCTAATAGATCTTGCTGCTACTTAACAGTTTGCGTAGTTCTAGATTAGCATGTTCAGAACTTGGTGGTGGAATTATTTTGCCCACAACCGATTCAAACAAGACTTGGAGAAGTAATGCCATTACAAATTCGATACATTCAAAACAGAGAAAGTTAAGTCAATGAAATGGTGTCTATGGACCCATTTAGAAAATAATGCCCATTATCATATAGATACAATAACTTGGTGTCTTGTCATCAGATAATGCATTACAGATGCTTCTTAGAACCAAATCAAACCTTCCCTAAAATCTGGTTTTAAAATACTTGTTGACACAGAAGAGCTTTGCAGTGTTCTTTGTAAAGGATCTCTCGATGGAAAATAACATCTTTTGAGCAAAAATGCTTTACTTCAAGACATGTTTTGCAAGGATAAGACAACAGCTGGGTATATATTTTTAGCAAAAAATAAAGCTCAATAGGAGTGGCCGAGGCTATTGTTGCTGTTAAAAGGTCGAAAAGGAAATGAATTGAAGGCCATGGTGAAGAGTGCTCAACACAGACGGCTTTCCAGTGTTCTTTGTAAAGATCTCTTGATGTAAGATAACACCATCTGAGAATTTTTTTTACCTGAAGACATGTTTAGCAATAGATTCTAAAATCTCTGGAGATAGGGATTGGTTAGTAGATTTTGCTGCTACTTAAGAGTTTACATAGTTCTAGATTAGCACATTCAGAATTTGGTGGTGGAACTATTCTGCCCAACTTATTCAAACAAGACTTGGAGAAGTAATGTCATTACAAATCCGGTTCATAGAATTAAAGTGTCTAAAAGCTGCTCCATTTTTCACTTGAGGACCAAGCTCTTTCAGAACCCAGTATATTAAAATCAGGCCTTCCCTATACTCTATTCAGATTTTAGAGGTGAGTTTATTTTGCCCATAACTGATACAAAACAGAGACTAAGCAATGGAGTCTATAAAACCATTTAGAAAATAATGCCCATTATCCGATAGATACAATAACTTGGTGTCTTGTCATCAGATAATGCATTACAAATGATTCTTCTTAGAACCAAATCAAGCTTTCCCTAAAATCTGATTTTAATAAACATGTTAAATCTGATTATATCCACACACAAGAAGAAGACCCCGATACCCTCTATCATTCTCCACCATTTCAAACCAAAAAACAAAAACAAAAAAACAAAAATGGGAAAAAATGGATAATCACAAACAAAAATAAGCATGATAAGAGTTGGAAAAGTACCATCAATGCCATCAGCTCGGACTGCAACCTGTACAAGTACAAAATATGAGAGACATTAAAATCCCTACAACGGCATTATTTTCGGCAATCCAAGCTTCAGAAATAGAAATCTTAAAAACAAAAATTCCTAAAATATATTGACCCGACACACGAAAAAGCGTTATCCCCCTGAAACTAACCCTGCATCCTCTGATAAGAAGATAAACCCTATCCTCTATTATGCAAATTCGTTTTACTTACCACCGACAAGCATTTATGACCTTTCACCAAAAACCAAAACCGACCGCAACAAAAGAGGCTAAGCCTGGAGACTCCCACCGAAACAAAACCCACTGGCTCTAAAAAATAAAGAGGAACTTGCAATCCCTTACGATGCTGTTATGAGCGCTGACCACTAAAAACCCTATCTCACATTTTCTGAAACCTATGCTACCATTTTGGCTTAGGCAACAAAAATAAGAAGAAAGAAAAACCCCCACCTTCGAGATACAGCACGGCTATCCATAGTTTTCGATACAGATTGAGTCTGCTTAGTATTTGACATTATAGGCGTGTTGGTCTGGTTCCCTGGCGCGCCCCTGACCTCCATGAGTTCCACAGATCAGAGAAATATAAAATTAAACTCCAATGGCAAAGCAAGAGCACCAGCGAAAATGAATTGCCGAGAGATCTGCGGACGAAAATGAATTGCCGAGAGATCTGCAGATGAATATGAATTGCAGAGAGATCCGTAGAGGACAAGAGAGCGAAACGTCTTAATCAACGCGCGGTCCCAGGGCCTTGCTCGAAAGAAAGCAAGTACCAAGCAAGCAGATGATGGCTAAGGAGCATTTCTATGCATCTAATGTTGTAACAAATGTATTTGTAAGGACAGCGGACATGAAGGAAAATTTAAAAGTAATTGAGGAATGGGTTTGAGTCCGCAATATGAACGTTAGATTCAAACGGTCAGCATTTGTGGCGGATTAACGGGTAGAAAAATCCAAGCAAACCCACTTTTTGAAACTATCGTTTTAATTATTAGAGAGTAGATTTAATAATTAGATCCATTAATATTGCATTGTTGGGCCCTTCTTGGTGGGGACAACTTAGAAAAGAAATATGTGTGCCTTGAGTCAAATCTTGTTGAGTCAAACTTTGGTGGGTACAGATTGGTGGTTGAGGGTGACAGATTATTGTAGATTATGTTAATTTAATGAAAGATTATGATACTAATTATATATGTGTGGGGATAAAATAATTAATGAAAAGAAATTTTAAAAAATTACACTAATAAAATATGGAAATGGTATATAAATAAAATATATAAGTGCTTTCAATTTGTATGTTGAATAATATTATGGTATATGAATAAAATATATAAGTGATTTGGATTTGTATTTTAATATGTACATTAGTTATAAATATTATAAAATTTTAAGATTAAAATTATTTTTGAAGTTGAGAGCTGTTTTCAAGGTAATTTATATTTAAAAAAAATGAGTATATTTATAAAATTGATAGCTCACTTGAAATTATTAATATGTATAATTTTCTTTTAATTATATGTGTTTTTAATTTATTTTGTATTAATTTGATAATTATTTATATAGGTATATATAAATAGTGGTTGGTTGGTTTAGTGTAAAAATGGAGTTTATATAATTTTCATTCAGATTTATTTTAAGAAATGATTTTAATGTATGTGGTTATACATATGTCTTTGTTATTATGATGTTAGTAGTGGTTTCTTGGTTTGGTCAAAATATGGAGTTAATATAACCTTCATTAAGGGTCTAGTTTTATTTTGTTATTATGAAATAATAGTAATTTTTTGGGTTGGTGAAAACATGGAGTTAATATAGCCTCCTCGAAGGTTCAAGTTTTACCAAGTCACATTAATGTGTGCGTTTTTTGTTATGAATATGTGTTTGTTTTTATGATAAATTTTTTTTGCCATGGTGAAGTGGTAACTCAATGGAGTAATCTGAGTGAGGCCCAAGATCAAACCTAGCCATTATAACACCAAGAGTATATCCAACAACCCATAAGAGTATATCCATTATCATGATATTAATAGTGGTTCTTTACACAATCCTAGTGATAATATCTCATTATTGGGTAGTTCATTCTTCCATCCAATAGATGGGTTAGCCCCAGCCTAGGCTCTGCCTAGTTACCAAAAAAAAATAGTGATTTGATGGGTTGGTGAACACATGGAGTTAATATAACATCCACCATGGTTCAAGTTCTACCAAGTGATGTTAAAGGTTGTGCTCATGCTTATAAATATGTCTTTCTCATTGTGATGTTAATAGTGGGTTTGTGGAAACATGGAGTTAATATAGTCTCCACCACGGTTCAATTTCTACCAAGTAATGCGTGTGCTCATGCATTTTATTTCCATGTAACAAAAGCACTTCACCCTTGAGCCCGTAAGCAAGGGTAAGATAGTATTTAGTGCTTAAGATTGTATAACAACAAGGCTTGGAGTCTATCATTTTATCCTTTCTCCATTTCACATGTCTTCGGGGAGGTTAATGAACTTGCGGACACCCTCTCCAAAGAAGGTGTTAGACTAGCATATGGGACATGGTTGATTTATGAATTTCAAAATGACCACTTCTTCGAGTTTTATCACTGACCTTTCATTGTAGAGACACATGCAGTCTAATCACACAGTTTTTCTACTTCTTTACAGTTACTACAATATTGACACATAATGGCCACATTAATATGCTCTTACATGCTCCATTACTGATACATCTATATTGATGTCCTCTACAGCTTGTAGTTATACACTATATGTATTCAACAAGACTTTGTCTAGACAATACTATGTGCACATTTTAATGGCTAAATGCCACTTTTTGCAATAGATCCAGTGGTGATATATCTATACTAAAAAACATGCGTGTCGTGTTTTCAACAAAATGTAATTTTATCTATTATCTGAAATAAAATTATGCTTTTTTTAGGAAAAAAACAACAAGGCTTGAAGTCATGGAAATAATATGCTCAATATGAGCTCAACATGTCACTTGCAAGAATTGAACCTAGGTGGGGAAGATAACAATTCCTACTAACCACCTGAGATATACACAAGTAACACTTTTGCCCATGCTTATAAATATGTGTTTGTCTGTATGATAATGATTTGATAGGTTGGTAAAACATGGAGTTAATATACCCTCCATCATGGTTCAAGTTCTACCAAGTGACATTAATGCTTGTGCCCATGCTTATCAATATGTTTTTTTCATTGTGATACTAATAGTGGTTTGTTGGATTGGTAAAAGCATGGAGTTGATATAACCTCCACCAAGATTCAAGTTCTACCAAGTGATGTTAATGTTTGTGCTCGTGCTTATAAATAAGTATTTGTCATTATGATATTAATAGTGGTTTGTTGGGTTGGTGAAAACATGGAGTTAATATAGTCTCAACCAAGGTTTAAGTTATACCAAGTGACTTCAATGCTTGTTCTTATGCTTATAAATACATGTTTGTCATTATGATATGAGAAATCTAGTTAAACTATATATGCCATGTCTTTACATGCCAATTGTTAATAGAATAATGGAGGAAGGCATTCACATAATAATAGTTTGTGATTTGATCTCTTTACCTAAATATCTTACTCATCCTCAGTTGTGATTATGCCATGTTCCTTAATTTTGACAACAAATCATTATATCAAGACAAAGAAACCATATCCCCGCTACTAAGTGTCTAGGGTATGGAGGAATATATTTAGCTTTTAGACTGTTTTGAAGACACCTTACCAA
Organism: Pinus taeda; assembly: GCA_000404065.3. NCBI lineage: Eukaryota > Viridiplantae > Streptophyta > Pinopsida > Pinales > Pinaceae > Pinus > Pinus taeda. Next base: position 81,929 of record APFE030323412.1, read on the forward strand.
AAGATGATTTTTTTGCTAACTACCCTGGTATCGCTATGTTGGTGGAAATGCTCTTCAAGGCATTGGAGAGTAAGGGGGAACCAAGTGAGATTAATGATTGGGATCTTGGTCATAAATATGTGTTTGTCATTGTGATATTAATAGTGGTTTGATGGGTTCGTGAATGCATGGAGTTAATATATCCTCCACCAAGGTTCAAGTTCTACCAAGTGAAATTAACAATTGTGCTCATGCTCATAAATATGTCTTTCTGATTGTGGTACTAACAGTGGTTTGTCGGGTTGGTGAAAACATGGAGTTAATATTATCTCCACCAACATTCAAGTTCTACCAAGTGATAGTAATGCTTTTGTTCATGCTTTTTTTTTCCATATAATAAAGCACCTCGCCATCAAGCCCATGGGCAAGGGTAACATATTCTTTAGTGCTCAAGGGCATACAACAATAAGGCTCCAAATCATCACAGTTCAATATGAATTCAATGATGTCACATGTCAGAACTGAACCTGGGTGGGGAAGATAACAATGCCTCCCAACCACCCAAGATAAACCCAATTAACACTTGTGCTCATGCTTATAAATATGTGTTTGTCATTATGATATTAATAGTAGTTTTATGGGTTGGTGAAAACATGGAGTTAATACAGCCTCAACCAAGGATCAAGTTCTACCAAGTGACTTCAATTCTTGTGCTCATGCTTATAAATATATGTTTGTCATTATGATATGAGATAACTAGTTAAACTATATATGGCATGCTTTACATACCAAATGCTAATAGAATAAATGAAGGAAGGCATTCACATAAATAATAGCTTGTGATTGATTTATTTACCTAAATATCTTATCCTCAATTGTGATTATGTCATGTTCCTTAATTTTGACAACAATCATTGTATCGAGACAAAGATCACATATCATTACCATTGAGTATCTAAGGGATGGAGGAAGATATTTAGCTCTTGGAATATCCAAATGATGAAACTTTTGCTAATTACTCTACTATTACTATGTTGGTGGAAAATCTTCTTAGAGCCTTGGGGGGGTAAGGGGGAAAATATATTGTCAAATACAAACTTAGGGTAAATGGTTCAACGTCAACCAAGTGGGAGTTATTATGGTTCTAGTGTGTGATGAATATTTATAGGTTTGTTGTTAGGTTCAAATCATCGTTTGGAGGATGGTCATTGTATTTCAATGGAGGGTGACGATAGTTCTATTACTTGGAGAGTAAAGACAACTAGCTTTAATATATTAGAAGGAGTAAATCCTAAAACTTTGAAACACTTTGTATGCTCAAAGTTTTTGTTTCTTGAGTTGAATGATGTAAGGAATAGGGCTTCAAAGGTGGGAGATGGCATTGTAGGTGGGAAATTGGAAGTATAGCATTTGCAAGGAAATACAAAGGTGAAGGATGTGAAGGGTAAGAAGAAACAGAAGGTGGAAAAGAGTTTCCTTGGTGGTTGGTGAAGATGTGGGTGTAAACTAGATACTTGATTTGGAAAGGGAGACTTTTGTAGGGAAATTCATGGGGCGAAGGGTGATTTTGGAATAACTTAGGAGCAATGTTACATTTATCATTATCAATACTTTATCGTTGAGGATCCAAAATTTAAATTATTGGCAATATCAGGAAAATATTGGAATTATCGGGAAACTTGGAAAAAAAATACAAAAAATAATCATTTTTTTTTCAAATTTTTATTCTTTCAAAGCAACATCAACATCAATCAAGCACATTGTCACACAAATATGAAAATAAAACTACAATATAAAATGTATAAGATGTCAAGTGATACATCTATCATTGATAGTAGATATCAAGATGTGATATTTATCCTGAGTCCTGACATTTTTTCAATTTTTTATTCTTTTAAAGCAAACATCAACATCAAACAAACACATTGTCACACAAATATGATAATAAAACTACAATATAAAATGTCAAGTTGTACATCAGTCATTGATAGTAGATACTGAAATATGATATTTGTCAATCTGTCATGACTCCTCAGTCATAAGTTATGACAAGATAATAGTTAAAACTTAATATAAAAATTACATTAAAATAAAAATAAATGTATCTCATGAGATGATCATCATGAGGCATCTAGATTCTATATACTATAACGATAATCCGATAATAATACTGCACTAAGAAGGTGTGGCCAAGGATTAGGTTTCCCTCGCCCTTGAGAAGGTTGTGGTTCCCATCAAATTCCTTAGTTCCTCCCTCTAATATCTCTTTCTAGTAGTATCAAGAATTGAGTTCTTTGTAATAAGGGCAATGTCTGAGGTAGCTATAGGGAAAATATCCACATCGTGCCCTGGGATTTTAGCAAGGTGCTATTTCAAGTGGGTGATTCCGCAAAACATTTCTATTCCATAAAGCTTGCACCTCAACTTTGTTCTATTATCACCCTCACATGGCTCACCATATTCCCACATTTGGCCTAATGGCTTTGCCATTTTGTAGAGCTCTGACTAAATTTTCACTTTTTGGACCTACCACACAAAACAAATGTGGAAATTCAAAAAAGGGTAAGAAGAGGCAAACTCTAAATTTATAGTATATACTAATCTTGGAAAACAAAGAAAAGGAAGGCAATTTTTTTTACATACATGGAAATATGGATATGATATACTATAGTACATCTCCACTCCAAAAATGGTCAACTGATGGCAAAGAAAACCATCGATTTTCCCATTTTTGCTTGATGAAAAATGGTCACAAGACTCACACAACCCTCAAAGCTCAATCTTAGCACAAGAAAAAATGAAAATGATCTTTGAAAAACCCAAACTACAACTTATATCGCATTTTTTAGTAACAGGAAGATAATTTCCCATCAACTCCCAATAATTTTAGAATTATCGCAATAAATTCAACTAGGAAAATTATCACGATAATCTCTTGTGATAATATCAACAAAGGTTGTTTCGGAAATAATATCACAATTATTATTATATTATCGTGATATGTGCAACATTGCTTAGAAGTTGTACACAACAAGTGTGGATTCCATTCTTTGTTACAATCCATCCTTTCATATTCTCTCTCATGGATCATTGGTGTTCTTATGCAATTTTGAGGTAGATGCTCTATTAATTCTTAAAGGAGCATGGTTCATGGATAGTTATTTCCTATCCTTGAAGCTATGAATCCTTTATTTGATGCTAAAGGTGAGTTTATGGATAGAACTCCAATCTAGGTGAAGTTGTCCCCCTTACCCATGAAACTCTGGATAATACAATCCTTTATAGTTATTGGGAAATTGTTTGCTAAGAAACTTCTAATTGATGATAGTTATTTGACTAGTAATGCTAGGCATGTGGCGAGATTTCTAAATGAAATAGATGTAAGTTGATCTGAAATTGGAGGATAACTTATCCTTCCTAAAAAGTGATTGTCCTCTGACGCTTTGCAAGTAAAAATGGGTCTTATGAAAACAGGTTTTCAAAGGTCTCTTCAAGGACTATGAGTTAGTTTTTCATGTAAACTTAAAACATAAGAAACATCTCATAATTTAAATCATACAGGAATTCATGAAGGGAAACAACAAAGAATTTGGTGATGGATTTCATCCCTCCTGGGCTACATATTCGAACTTGCCAACATAGCTAGATCGCTCCATATACTTAGTGAAAAAAGAGTACATAAAGTTTGTTGATAAAAAAGTGGCTAGTTTCCCCTTCAAGGAAACACTCTCTTGCAAAGATCTCTCACTATAAACAACATGATAACCTATTGTCAGTCATGAAACCATCAGCAATAAAAGTTGTCTCCTACAAAGACCCAGTACTCCGTCTAAAAATGAGCACACATGAAATCATCAGCAATAAAAGTTGTCTCCTACAAAGACCCAATACTCCATCTAAAAATGAGCATACATGAGCATACAAGTACTTCAATTCCACATTGTGGTACAAAAAGAAAGCTTTCCTCAACAAGACATAATGAGAAAAGACAAAATGAGTTTCACCCTACAAGTCGCAATTGTTGTAGTAAACTTCTGAAGGTAAGAAAACCCCTACAAGGCCTTCTCCATGCTCAAACACCTTTAGGAACTTCTCCAAAACACTAATTAATCCATACACCCATGGACTTGAACCTGCAAAACGTCTCTTCATATGTGCTCCAATTAGAAAATAGAGGTCACCATTGGATGCTGAATTTCTAGGAACCCCTATTTGGACTATTTTTTAGCTCCAAAAGGCCAAAAACTCGCCAAGTTATGGTTCTCTCAAGCTCTGTAACCTCCTCCTTTGTTATCCATCCTATAAACTGGATATCTTGTCTAACAGAACTATAAATCCAACCTGTTTTTTGCTCTAGAGGTGAAAAATTCGCTCGTAGAAGGTGCAAAATGTCAGATCGTTAAAACGCCCAATAACTCCCATGAGTGGAAAATTATGGCCACATAGGCCATGCAGCAAGTGGGCGGGGCTAACTTCTCGCCCCCACTAGCCTAGCTCCTAAAATTTCAGGCATGTGGTTCTGTTTGCACCCATGGGGCCAAGGGTTGGGCCAACAGCCTGCCCTTATCACCAAAATCCCCTCTGCCATGGCCCCTGGTCCTGTGAGCGTCATACGCCCAAAACCTGGAGCTTACTGTTGTGCCCTCCACTTAAGCACTTCACCACAGTCCCATTTGGTTAATGAGACCAGGAGTTGGGATAAAACCTAAGCCCCACACTTGTCGATGCTCATTCCTTCTAACGATAGTCATGTGGGTTCCCATATGCCCAGGGCTAGAGCCAAACTTCTACACCCTACTGCCTAGCTCCTTCCTAATTGTGGTAAGGTTCTATGTTGGTTCCAGGTGAATGGGGCTAGGGCTAGTCATAAGCCCCTTTCCTTTGGCGCTCTTCGTTGGCCCTTGATGCTGGTACCGTCAAAGTGTTGCGACTAGGGGTTGGGATAAGGGCTCAGGCCCCATCTCGTTTGCATAGGTCATGTGGTGCTATAGGTGACCAAGGGTTGAGGCTGACCGCCCAGTCCCTCCTCCCAATAAGCGGCGAAGTCAAATTAAAATATGCTTGGAGCCCTTATGGTGTTAAGAACCATGTCATAAGCAGAATAGTGAGGTGCTTGAATTTTGAACTGTAGGTTGGGGGTTTGAGCCCTACCCGGGATATCTGGCCCCTACCATAATTTTGGCCAACCACCGGGTGCCACGTGGTGACCCTAGTTTGGCCACATGGCACACCCTTATTGGTTCACCACAAACTAACCAATCAACCAGATTGATCCAACTCGCCCAGTATGAGGCTGCCACTTAGAAGATCCTCATTGGTCTGTACCTACCTAGTCAACTTGATGATGTCAGCAGTATGGCTACCCAGTCAACAACCTAGTCAGCAAACCTACTAATTTTTTTAGTTGTTTCCAAAAAAATTTAGAACAGCATGTAGCTTTGTCGTACGACATCAAATTGAGGTGAAACAAGTGTCACTGGATGCAAAACAACGAACACTTCGCCTTGACATTGGTTTCGAAAGATTCTGTGAACTTTCATTTTTGAGCTAAAATTTGATCACGGATCATCAGTGTTGGTCTTTATGAATCGTTGGATTTTGTAATGGGTAGTAAAAAATATTCCCAAATTATCGATTATCATAAGATTCCATTTAGATGCACAAGGTGCCATGTCTATGGCCACATGCACAAGGATTCTGATAAGGTTTTCTTCAAAAATATTTTGCAAAAGAAGGAGATCTCAGTTGAAGATTATGGTAGGGAGGGTAAACCTATAAACAAATCTAAATGGAAGATGTCGAGGAATGATATTAAGAGGTTCATGTCCTTTTCATTTTCCTAAAGGATAATTTTGTAGAGATAGGGGACAAGGTGGAGGTCAAATTGTAGGTTGGAGACCTTTCTATACCCTTGATTATCGACTTGTGATCAATGTTGGGGAAATACAATGATTTGGATTAGGAGCTTATCAAAGAAGAATGATTGAAGGCAATATCTAGTATTGGGAGGATCTCGGACTCTAAAGTAAGTCTAATACAATGTGTCCTAATTTGAATGTGGAGCCCTTTGTTGTTCAAAATATGGAAGAAATAATTAAATTCCCATGGAATCGAAGCAAAAATTAACTTTAACGTTAACATTAACTTAATATTTAATATAACTAAAAATAAATAAAGACAACACATCCATTCACATGAATGTTTATCATGGAAATAAGACCACTCTACAATATGATCTCAATCTTTATATTATATGATTTGTGATTTTGTTGGTAAATGTTTATAAAAATATCAACTATTCAATATTCAATACATTTTTTTTTATAAACTATTTGTGTTTTTATAAAGATATTGGATATTTGTCTAAGGGGCAGCTCAATTGGTGATCAAAGGAATGTGAAATTTGTGAAAACTAAGCGATCCAAGGTTCAAATCCCCTCGGTTGTGACTTGGTTTATGAAGAGGAAGATAGGCCATAAACCCCCAGAGGTTTAATAGTAGTTACGTGTTAGGCAGGCTATTGGGTTCCTCTAAGATACAAAAAAAAGATACTAGATATTTTTTAGAAATGATTGAGGCGGGATCTAGTCACAGGGAATAAATCTGATTTGTTGATGTGGAACAAGAAACTCTACTACAAGATTCACATAATCTCTCATATTGACCATACTCCCTCTGAACATATATTGGACTTCGAAGTACATGTTGTTCATAAACATCAATCATCCAAAGTAACAAGTATATGACATGACCAAAGGTGTATGCATCCATCAACGAATAGTAGTGTAATTCATGATATCACAAGACCATTCTCAATACTTCATTACATGATCAACATCCTTCAACAGTAGCATGTGATATCACATTGATTACTATAAACAAGAGACTTATCAACAACATATGATAAATCAAAGAAGACCTCCATCATCATAAACTATTAAGTATAATAGGATTGATCATTAACATATCAACCAATCATTGACTTCCAACAGTAAGTAATGGATCAAATAACCAATGTAAGATGATTGATGATGTCAACAATGAACCATTTGTGATCATAATATATGCTCCCCTTGAACTTGTGCCAATCACCAATCCTGATCATAATAGATGCATAATCCATAAACACTTCATAGACCAATACATGAGACAGACAATCTGCAATAAAGCAATGTTAAAACCACAATGTCAACGATGAGACGTTGAAGCATATTAGAAGCTCCCCTAAACATGTCATATTTTATCCTGAACATCATAGCTTAAACAGATGCAACATTAGTAGCATAAATCATCACCAAAAGAATAATCAAACAACATATGCAATCATCATCAATGCAAGGTCCCCTCTGAGATCATGCACCACTGATCATGTGGACCTGATTGTGAATTGGTCCACATGCACTTATGTAGTCCCTTTAGAAATAAGCATCAGATATAATAGGTTGTAGTGGGGACTATCTTCCTTTGCTATGAATTTGAAGAAGAGGAGCTAGACCTCTTATCTTTGCCTGGATCCTTTTGCTATAACTTGTTCAGTGTCTTCTTCTATAATCTTGCAACTAGTTGATGTAAATATAATTGCATGCCCTTTGTAGTGATTTAGCTTACACTTAAAATGTTTTGCTTTAACCCTTCAACCAATAATACATTAGCCACTTCTCTATTCTTAACATCAAGATTAGCATTACCCTTTCCTAGTACTTTTGCAAATGCATTATTTCCAAGAATGACCTTACCACTCTTGGTCTTTCTTGAGAGAGATAAATTTGTTCTTATTTCCAAACATGTGATGAGAGCATCCACTATCAATGAACCATTTATCTTCTTCTTCAAATGTGCATAGAGAAATACCACACCTTATTTGTTCCTCTTCTTTCTGCTTAATATGAGGAGAGTTGGTGGATCCATCTTTTCCAGGTCTTTTGATAACAACATTCTTGTTAGGTTGCTTGCATTGGAGGGAATCTTCTTATTGTTAGAAATGTCAGCATGAATTCATTGACTTCGTCCTATATTATTTTTCTACATGTCCAAACTTATTACATGTATAACACCTTACATGACCAAAGAAGGGGGAAAATAATCATAATATTTCTGCTTCACATTTTTCTTATTTCAATAAGTAGCTTTGTGACCAAATCCATTGCATGTAAAACAATACCCTTTAAATAAACTTGAATACCTAGGAACTTACGGTCTTTTTACAGAGAGACTATTTGCTTGAGATCTGATCAATTTGCTTCTGCAATTGGCTGTTATGTGTCCAAAGTTATGACAGATAAAACATTCAATATCGTTGTCCAAAGGAGAGAATGGATTGTTATTTCTATTGTTGGGAGCAAATGATTTCCTTTGAAAAATTACTTTTCTTCTTCTAAATCAATAACTCCATCTGATATAGTAAAATATTTTTCATGGTAACACTCATCTTCTGATAGACTACAAGTTCCTTGAGAAACAAGACTGCATATCGGTTTACCTGATGAACAAACTTCCTTCTTTACCAATTTTTTTTCTCCTCATGGATGGCCTACAAATTATCTCATACCTCCTTGCGGTTTCATAGTGCATAATTTTCTCTAATACTAAATCAGATATGGTACAAAAGATTTCATTTATTTCCTTACTATTCTTCTAGAGTTATTGTCCTAGTGGTGGGATTTTAGTATATAGACTAAATGACAAACATAAGATTCGAGAGGTATTATCCTAGACTTCATCCATTCTTTTGAATATTGATAGTTAGCATCATTAAGTATGATCATACCTTTATTATCCATAGTTTCTTACTTCTTGTGTTCTGCTACTGATTCTCCCTGATTAATGATTGCATATATTGCCACGATATCAGATACATCACTATCACTGTCAAATTTGTTTTGAATTGACTTATTTATTTGAGTTTCCTTCTTCATGTGATTCCTTCCCATGATCCTTGATCTACTCTCAAGCGATCAAGCTTTATTGGAGAGACTTGCTCTAATTCCAATGGTTAGAAATACTAAGAGCTAGGTGAATCAATATTTCATACAATATAAATTTACTTAATTTATGCCTTCATTTCAAAATTATCTTGAACCATTATTTCATTAGTAGAATGTTGTGTTATAAACCATGAGAAACATTAAATATAAAAGCATGTAAACACATCAACGCATAAGCACAAGACACATAGGGACACTTGGACTTTTAGGTGGAAACCCATTGTGGGAGAAAACCAACGTTGTTGTCGTCTAAGTCTTCTTCTTACTATAAAGACAATATTTCATTACATATTGCATTGGCACAAACTCTTACCAGTACGCAAGCACTTACCTATGGGAGGCTACCACGTCTAGTTTCTTCAGCTTCGACTGGAAGGAAGCTACTCATCCCTGATCAAATTTATCAACTCCTACTGAAAGAAAGCTCCTACTCCCTCACCAATTTCACTGGTTTCCACCAGAAGGAAGCTCCTACTCCCTGTGAAAATTCCTACAACTAGAATCTTGTTACAGTTATTGGAAATTATTCTTCTAATTGTTAATTAATTTTACCAATTTATTTGCTATGACAAATATTGAATAAATCACACTTCAACCTTCACAAATAAAACTGCAGAAAATAATTAGCGTTGGAATTGAGAAAATACTAGCACACACACAAAATTAAAATAACTCCGTTATTTTTGGATAAATGTCCCCGGGAAAACCCAATGCAGAAAAATCAATGTTTCACATAAGGGTTTTATTTTATTATGCAATAGTGAAATCTGAGTACAATCTATGGATTCCCAACTGGCAATCCAAACATCAAGAAAACCTGGGAAAAATTATTTGAGGGAATTACCCTTCTTCCAAAAGCAATCCCGATACCACTTCTCGTTAAACTCGTCCTCCTGGACCCTCCAGAAAATAAATACATTGGAATTGAGAGAATATTAGCACACACACAATAAAAATAACATCGTTATTTTTGGACAAATTTCCCTAGAAAAACCCAATGCGGGAAAACTGGTGCAACAAATAAGGGTTTTATTTTATTATGCAACAGTGAAATATGAGTATAATCTATGGATGCCCAACTGGAAATCCAAACAGCAAGAAAATATGGCCAAAATTATTTGACGGAATTACCCTTCTTCCACAAGCAATCCCGACACCACTTCTCTTTATAAACTCGTCCTCTTGGACCCTCTGCGTTGCTCTGCGCAGAACCTACAATATCTAGTCTCTGAACTACCTCTAATGACGTCATTCTACCTACCTCTATTGAGGAAATCGTTTCTCCAACACTCTAGACCCTTTGCTCGGCCTCTGGAACTGAAAACGAATTTCTCTTCAGCAAAATCGAATTTCTACTGAATAACTACATTGTCCTCTACGTTGCCTCACTAGGAATAACTCGGCCCCTCACTACTGCCTCTCCAGATCTAGAAAACTCCATCTGAATCACTATCTTTGCCCCTCATTGACCCTTCTTTGATCTTTGGCTCTCTAACAACTGTTGCTTCTCACTGGAAATTGATTTGCCAAGAAAATCGAACTACATAAGTGTATTCTCCAAGTGCCCATCGACTTCCTCTTATAATCTAGTGTTGGAGCACCAAAAACCAAGATTAAAACTTAATCAATGGATAGGATAATCTTGGAGTTGATCCATGTGAGTTTCTTTGATTCTTACCTTATCTCAATTAATAATGATTAATTAACAATATTCCCTAAGTTTAGACTTAGGAAATATTTAAAAAATGACTAATAATCTAATTAAGATACTTCTAGGCAGAATTTCCAGAAACGATTTCTGGGTCTTGGAGAAATCGTGTATTTTAGCTTCTCCACCAAATTTCAAGGCTACACATCTGATGCTACAAAACTAACACTCCTTCTTAGCGAAGACTATGTTATATCAAACTAGTGCTCAACAACTCATGCTACAATCTGTTGCATCTTGCTACTACAACACCTTGTTTTTGTACCACCTCTATCACATTGTTGATGTCTGGCTACTACTTCCCACCAACCAATGTGAAACTTTTATGTTGTATCTGTGTTGTTGCTGACACTGCCATACTGTTGCCAACACTGCATCTGCACGACAACTCCCTCTCATCTATTGTTTTTGCAACTCTAAATATTGCAACTGAAAATCATCCAAAATATTGAATCACCTATTTCAGTATGATGCATATGTCTCTCGATTCTTGACTGTGACTAGCATCTGCATTGTTGTTGAAGAATCTATAATGCTGCCAATTATGCACTGAGCCACCTGCTCTACTATCAACACTGCATTGCACTCCTCAGGATCTTATTGGTATTAGTCTACAACCATCACTCTGGTACTGGCTACATAAACTACCATTGATCCATCCTACTACTGAATATTGTGGGCCCTTATATCTAGGTAATGAAACATGAGGTGCACTCCTCAAGGACCCTACCCGATATGTATCTCTCTGGGGCTACAACTCCAAGTCACCCCACCTCACTCCTGGAGATATGGCTGTCATCATCACAAAGTCTTCTGCACAAGTAGAAGTGAAGGTCCTGCTTGTTGTCATTATTTGTCTGGCAAGAGACCCCAGGGGTTCCCAGCCAAACTTCTATAGGGTCAGAAGAAGCTTATTCTTTGATGGAAGGAGAGCAAATCTATTCTAAGAGAGTGCTACTCTACTACAGTAATGAAGAAAACAACATGAAATGCTAAACTTACACCATAACCTAACGAACCAATTAAACATCTATGCCAAGCAGAATTGCTAAATTAACACTAACCTGATGCTAATTATCTAAATTGCAGAAGTAAAGAGCATTAAAACTAGACTAAGGTGTAACAAAGAAACTTCGGTTAAATTGGGTTTCAAGCAGAAAAGCGATCAGAGGTCGAAATCAGTGAAAGGAGGACGTGAGGGAGCAATAGCGCATAAGAACCACTAGATCAGCCGGGTGAAAGGCAAATGAATGATGGAGATTGAATCGCAGGAGGTTACGTAGATAGATGGGCGAACAGTGTTAACTAACAGGATGAACAGTGGAGATTTTATCGTGAAGGCTTAAGTGAATGTATGGATGAACAAGGTTAATAGGAGATGAATGGTCGAGATCTAATCATGCAGGTGAAGTCAAGAGATGGACGACGGAGATCATATCGCGGGGAAAAGAAATGTGCGGAAATGATGGAGCAGGTTTCTAAGGCGGTAAGCAGTTTCTTGCGTGCCCTTCAGGTTGTAAGCAGTATTTGGAAATTTCACGCGATTAGCCTTACTATGTGACACATAGCATGAGAAAACCACTTTTCTCGCGTGCTCTTGGGCGGTTAACGTTCGTGCACTAATCCGCGCGAGATTGTATGGTAGTAGTTGGATTAGGCAGGGTTGATCAACTTGTGAACTGAAAGAAGGCATAAATGAAAGTAAACTACAGCAAATGCAGCTACTGAAGTAGATGAAGAGGAAAACCATGCATGATCTACGCTGTATTGTTGTAATGAAAGTGCAACTACTTAAGCAAATAAACAGTGAATACCATAAGGCTACTTAAGAAAATGAACATAAAACCATGAAACTACTTAAGAAAATAAACAAAACGAAACTCTATGTTAGCATACATGTACAATAAAGAGGAGCTTTGGCTACTTGGGTCGGGCCCTAACCCAAGAGCTTCAGCCCTTGGAGTTAACTTAGAGTTGGCTTAAATAGAACTCATTCTTATTATAAAAACCATGGATTACAGAGCAAACTGTCACAAGTCTTTGTAGCTTAGAAAATAGAGTTTTACAATAGAAGTTTGAATCCTACTAAGGTCCTAAGCCTCTCTATTTATACATTTGAAGTCTCTAACGACTTTCTTCCCATTAGAGAGGCTTGGCCTATACTCAAGAAAAACTGGTTTTTGTCCCTTTCCCTTGCTCGGCTGTCTTTTAGTCTTCAAAGTGATGGTTGTGTGCACTCCGAGCTAATGGTGGAATATTTGAATGGAGGGGTAGTAAATGAGGAGGATTTACCTCCTATAGTTACTCTCCCTTGTCCCATTCGAGTCTTTACCATGGTCTTTGCCATAGTTCTTTGCTTTTATCCTTTATACCTGCATTTTTCCTTGCTTTAATCCTTTATTCCTGCATTTCATGCACATTAGACCACAAAGCAACATATCCAACTCTAACTCATTTCATAAACAAAATATAATCAAAAGTATGCAATAAGTTGTGAGAATAGTTGGTTTGACTAGGCTAGGAGGTGAATTAAGGCCAATTAAGGCCCATATAATTACTCAATTATGAGGCTCATCATCACCCCCCTACTGAAAGTGTTGCTCATCCTCTGAGCAACTTAGTCAATGTCCATGTCCTTCATGGCTCTGGTAGCCTCTCTGACATCCCATGCTTCTGCTGTGGTCTCTTCTTCTTGTTGATAGAAGCCTGCTTTCTTTTCTACTTCTTCCCACTGCCTCTTTTCCTCTTCTTCTTTTCTCCCTTCTAGCATCCCTAGGAGTAGTGGTGGACTGAGTTTTAGGCCTATTCAAATTGACCTTCAACCTTTGCATTGATTGCTTATACATAGGTGTCCTATTGAGTGCCTCTCTCAACCTTTGAGGGGAGTGATATTATCTGATATTCAAGCTGTGTGGCAGTGTGTTCCATTTCCTTTAGCAGGCATGTGTATCATCATCTCTTAGTAGCCTAAACATATTTTCAAAATGTGAAAATGCTTGCTCTTGGGCAGAAAGATATCTAGGTGCCAGCTGAGGATCATTTGCCATTAGATTATGGGTGCTGATTAGGGCCATGGGATTTGATTGTTCAGCTCTGATGAAAAAGAGGTTCATTTTGCTCTCTGGCCAATATTATTTTCATCTCTATAGCCCTTGACTTCTCATGGTTCATCCATGATGCCACGGCCATTAATTATAGATCTTCTAGCTCTGCATGAGGATCCCAAATATTCATGTCTGCGAGGGCCATATTGTGCAAGTAAAACTTAGCCATTTTGGTCTTATCCTCTAGTGCACTTTGATCACAAAGATCAATGAACTGTCTACAGTTCTGAAATGGCATGGTGCCCCTTTGTGCTAGTGTTTTAATCTAAAATTGCAGCCATTGTTCTCTGAGGTAAAGAGCATAGGATTTAGCTGGCATCCTACATTGGATGGCCTCCAAGGAGAGGCTGGCCATATATGCTAGTTGGTCTTTCTTTTCTTGCAACTGTCCTCTCTGTTTTTCTTATCTTCTTCCTTTTGTTGTTCTTTCGCATCTCCGTCAGTTTCTTCCTTTGTTTCCTCCTCTTGTTTCAACACCATCCTCCTTGTCTTCTTTCAGCATGTTCCTCTATATTAGTTTCTTCTTCATCCATCTCATCCCCATCTAGCTCTGTATCTTCTTCTTATTGTTTTACCTCCTCCTCCTAGCAAAAGGACTAACATCATAGGTGAGGGTTTTGATTTCATCCTCTGCTAGTAAGTTTATGAAGGCTGACCATGTTATGGGGATCCTAAGGCTTTGGGAATCCTTAATGAGGATCTTGATCAACCCATGGTGAACTAACTATTGGAATTTCCTTCCTTTACTTTTCTGTTGGAGTCTATGAGTGAGTGCATCAAGAAATAGGGTATGTTGAGTCTTTGGTGAACTGGTGTTTCTACCCCAAATCTTAATTCTTCAAGCATTCTCAAATGGTTGCCATAACAACATTGTATCTATGGACTCTTGCATTCTCTTTTGACTTATTAAAGAATTTCCTTTTTTTCCGCCTTTTCACTTATAAACCAACTACCTCTTAACCTTTACAACTTTTCATTAAATGATGCATATGAGTGAGTGAGTAGGATACTTACCTGTGGTCTTGATGCCATGCTGTAGTTGTCAAAGATCAGAGGTGTTGTTGATGGTCATTCTTCTTCCTCCTCTGATGTCTGCTAATGGTTTCTTGGCTTTTGGAGGTGTCTATGACTGAAGATCTACTGTTGTTGCTGCTGTGGAGCTCCTGGATTACCACTTGGCAACGTTTGGTGTCTCCCTTAGAATTTCTTGATTCTGTTGCTAGATGGTGTTGTGAGGATGCTGTAATGAATGGACAGAGGGAATAGGAGTGTGTGTGGATGCAGGGATGATGGTAATGGATGAGGTGATTATGTTAGAAACCAAAATCTTCACCTGAATTGAAGCAATAAAGTGAAAAACAATAGAATTGATGGATGGATGCATGGTGAGGAGTGGAGGAGATGAATATATGTGAGGCAGGGTTCCCTTTGGATCTTCTCTTTGCTCCCTGATTGTCTTTCTCACCCACCTGCAAAGAAAAATTATGTCTTTTTTTATTTTTCTTTTATTATTATTATTATTTTTTGAAAAACACCTAGGCTGCCTCAAAGAGGCTTTCACCCTAGATATTTTCCCTGGGTGCCTCAAGGAAGGTTTTCACCCAAGGATCTTCTTATCCCCCCCCCTTTTTTTCTACCCTACCCTACTTGAAAAACAAAATAACTTTCAAGTATAAGAATACTTCCAATGGAGCCAGGTGCACATCAAGATGATAGACAAGATGATGTGGAGGTTTGAAATGTATGCTTTGACATGTACTTAGATTTCAGAGCCCAAATGATTTGACTTTGAAAGGATCAAGCATATTTTAGGAAGAGAGTGATGTTGCAACTTAGTGACTGTCTGGAACCATATTTCAATGTAGTTGTGATATACCTGGTCCGCTTGCTGATTTGAATCATCTTGGATGTCTCCTTCTTTCACGACCTTCAAATCTTCCTCTTTTTGTTGAGTGTTCTTTTGAACATATGGAGGATTTATGGTAACCATGAGGGAGCTTTCTCAATCTCTGATTTTGCTATCTGATATTCATCAAATGTAGCCCATGGTTCTTTGATCTTCTCTTTTGAATCTTCTTCTTATGTATGTTGTTCTTCAATGATATCAGGAGAATCTCTTTTTTGCAATACTCTTCCTGAGCTATGGTGAATGCCATTGACCTCAAGAGGAGATGTTTGGAAGTGTTGTATCTCAGCATTGTAAGTGGGCTGAGCTACTTCAATGTGTGGGTTTGGAAATGGTGGTATAGGTAGTTGAGTGGGAGTGTATATTTGAGATGGATGTGGATGGGGTTGTGGTTGTGGTGGAGGTGAATGGTAAGTACAACATGGAGTTTGGTATGGAGGATATTGAGGAAAATATTGAGGATATTGAGGATATTGTGGACGGCTCCCATAAGTTCCTTGCCATCCTTATTGCCAAGATTGGTTTTGGGGTTGTGATGGCCATTGTTGCCAAGGAAAAGGTGTGTTCCAACTACTTGGAGGTGGATGTGCATAAGCCTGAAATTCTGAATTAGGATCTTGCATCATATCAGGCTGAATAAGCTGCCATGGTCCTCTTGGAGCTACATAACATTGTTGCATTGGCAATCGACTTGGTCCATTGTCCTCCTGGTGAACTTTCTTCGACTTTGGTAATGATGGACAATGTCTAACATCCTGTGATTCTGCAAGTCAAATATCAACATTTTCTTTTCCTTCATCTTGGATTCTTAACATTTCTACTTGTTTTGTTATATTGCTAAGAATTTCTGCTTTAAAATCAACAAACAAATTTACAAGTTTAGCTTGACTTACTGATCTTGATGCTGATTTGCCTACTCTTGCTTTTCCTCTTGATATGTGTTTGCATGTTTCACATATTTCCTCAAATGATAATTGGTATACACCACCTTTACTCATGATATTAAGGATATCAATCCATTCATCCCTAACTGTTCTAAGTAAGAGAGTTTTTTGTGTGTCAAATCCTAAATGATGTAGTTTTTCCCTCTTAACATTGTACATGAACCTCCCTATTAGATCCTCTAGAGTCTCATCTTCTCTTTGATTCATTCTAAAGATTTCTTCTTTAAGATCATGATCTTTATATTTGTCTAGAAATATCTTTTGCATATCATTCCATGATCTTATTGAATTAGTCCCTAAACTCATGAACCATCTAAGAGCTCCATCCATTAAAGTTGTTGGAAACAATCTTAGATTTTGAATTTTTGATAGGTAACCATAAGATCTACAAATAATTTTAAATTCAAAGAGAAAGGTTTTCGGATCCTCTGTCCTTAGACCATGAAATTTTGGAAGAAAAGATGGAGGGATGTTCTTCATGTGCACACTACCATCAGTATCTTGAATGGGAAATCCAAGAGGATCTTCCTCATTGTCATCATCTCCATCCATTTCTTCTACATTCTTTGCCATTTTCTTCTTCTACCTGCAAGAGTGAATGGTGATGTAGCTCTTACTGCACCACATGATCAAATGGGGGGTGGGTTGGTATTTGGAGAATTTTTTGTTTTTGTTTTTATGATTGAAATTCTACTTGCAGAATGGAAAGGAAAGCAGATAATGACAACTGAAAGAAAGGAGGAAACTAGATTACTTTTGCATAAATAAACTAATGGAAGAAAGTTGGAAACTAGAAAACATAAGAAAAGAGTAGTAATCACTTCTACTTTGACACCTCCCCGAAAACAACGCCAAAAGGTGATGAGCCTAGGTATTCCAACAATAATGTTGCAACTCCCAGGGCTACCAGTTTTACTTATCAACCCGGGGTTCATACAAACTTGGAGGTGACAGTGCTATATGCACAAGTAAAAGTGAAGGTCCTACTTGTTGTCACTGTTTGTCTGGAAAGAGACCCTAGGGGTTCCAAGCCAAACTTCTATAGGGTTAGAAGAAGCTTAATTCTTTGATGGAAGGAGAGAAAACATATTCTAAGAGAGAGTTTCTCTACTACAATAATGAAGAAAACAACACGAAATGCTAAACTTACACCAAAACCTAACTAACCAATTAAACAGTTATGCTAAGCATAATTGCTAAATTAACACTAACCTAATGCTAATTATCTAAGTTGCAGAAGTAAAGAGCATCAAAACTAGACTAAGGTGTAACAAAAAAACTTAGGCTAAATCGAGTTTCAAGCGAAAAAAGAAATCAGAGATCAAAATCAATGAAAGGAGGACATGAGGGAGCAATAGTGCATAAGAACCGTTGGATTAGTCAGGTGAAAGGCAAATGAATGGCGGAGATTGGATTGCAGGAGGTTACGTAGATAGATGGGTGAATAGGGTTGACTAACAAGATGAATGATGGAGATCTTATTGTGAAGGCTTAAGTGAATGGATGGACGAACAAGGTTAACAGGAGATGAATGGCCGAGATCTAATCATGTGGGTGAAGTCAAGAGATGGACGGACGAGGCTAACAAGAGCAATGAATGGCTAAGATCTTATTGCATGGGTGAACTCAAGAGATAAACGATGGAGATCATATCGCGGGGAAAAGAAACGTGCAGAAATGAGGGAGCGGGTTTCTAAGGCAGTAAGTAGTTTCTTCCCCCCCATCAAGTTGTAAGCAATATTTAGAATTTTCACGTGATTATCCTTACTGTGTGACACGTAGCACAAGAAAACCACTTTTCTCTCATCCTATCGAGCAGATAACGTTCGTGCACTAATCTGCGCGAGATTGCGTGATAGTCATTGGATCAGGTGAGGCTGATCAACGGTGGAGCTCGGCCAAGCTAGTTGACGATCGGGTGAAGCGACAACTGTCAGATCAGGCAAGGCAGATCGACAGTGGGGGTTTAAAGTGCCTAAAGTGATCGGGTGACGCGATAGCCATCGGATCATGAGAGGCAGATCGATAGTGGGGACTTAAAGTTCTTAAAGTAAGTGGTGGACTCCACGTGAGGCAACGGTTGGAGAAAATAATGAATCATAAGGTGATTGTGAAGGTTTGTTGGTGATTGGATGGTGAGGAAGTGATGCATGATGAACGTGCTGGAGGCAGTTTCAAATGAAAATGAGAGAGAAAACTAGTGCGGGTGAACAAATAACTGCATTAAACAATGAACTCCATAGCCCATGCAAGAAACAAAGACCTGTGTTTTTGGGGCTCCTGAAGGGTCCCTTCCTCAAGTCATGGTCCCAGAGGGAGGAGATGAGGCTGAGACACCTGTGCACAACCTGATAGTGATCTTTTTCCTCTAACTAGCCTGTGAATTGAAAGAAGGCATAAATGAAAGTAAACTACAGCAAATTCAGCTACTGAAGCAGATGAACATGAAAACCATGCATGATCTATGCTATATTGTTGTAATGAAAGTGCAACTACTTAAGCAACTAAACAATGAAAACCATAAGGCTACTTAAGAAAATGAACAGAAAACCATGAAACTACTTAAGAAAATAAAAAGAATAGAACTCTATGCTAGCATACATGTACAGTAAAGAGGAGCTTTGGCTGCTTGGGTTGGGCCCTAACCCAAGAGCTTCAGCCCTCGGAGTTAACTCATAGTTGGCTTAAACAGAACTCATTCTTATTATAAAAACCATGGATTACAGAGCAAACTGTCACAAGTCTTTGCAGATTTGAAATAAAACAAAGTTTTAGAATAGAAGTCTGAATCCTATTGATGTCCTAAGCCTCTCCATTTATACATTTGAAGTCTCTAATGACTTCCTTCCCATTAGGGAGGCTTGGCCTATAACTCAAGAAAAATTGGTTTTTTTCCCTTTCCCTTGCTCGGCTGTCTTTTAGTCTTCAAAGTGATGGTTGTGTGCACTCCGAGCTGATGGTGAAATATTCGAATGGAGGGGTAGAAATGAGGAGGATTTACCTCCTATAGTTACTCTCCCTTGTCCCATTCGAGTCTTTACCAAGGTCTTTGCTTTTATCCTTTATACCTGCATTTTTCCTTGCTTTTATCCTTTATTCCTGCATTTCATGCACATTAGATCACAAAGCAACATATCCAACTCTAACTCATTTCAAAAAAAAAATATAATCAAAAGTATGCAATAAGTTGTGAGAATAGTTGGTTTGACTAAGCTAGGAGGTGAATTAAGGCCAATTATGGCCCATATAATTACTCAATGATGAGGCTCATCACGTCATGAGCCTCAAAATTATTTATTCGACACTTCAAATCTCATTCTTCACATCGGTCTTGGAGCTCTAACATCCCACAACACATCTAGGAGTCTTCCACACATCCAGCTCAACTATTTACGGGTAAGTTCGCTTAACATGTCTTTTGCAACATTTCTATCGCTTTTTGTGTTTTGGCTTGTCTGAGTTTTGTTTGCATGATTTTTGTGAATGCTTGCTATTGTTTACATGCATATTAGCTTATACTAGCACCGTTTCAGTTTTCGTTAACATCTCACTGTTGTCGCATGCACGACACTGTTTTTCATGAACGGTTGCCGATTCAGTGACTCACCTCACACGCATGCATGTTGTTCCGTTTTCTGAATCTTACATTCACTATTTGCATGCATTATCATTCACCTCTGCCTACACTTAGTATCGACATGCACTCACATCTTCATTTGCTTTCAATTGCCCGTGGGCGGGTATGGGCAACCTTGGCCCAAACTCTACCTCACCAAGACAACATTGCACAATTCTGAGAGGGAAGGCTCTGCCTTCCTCCCAGAAAATGCCCATTTCTATCCAGTGATTGTCCTCCAGTATTGCCTTGTGTAATTCTGAGAGGCAGTGACTTCTAGCACAGAAAATTGTGCAATGCAGTCCTTGGCCCTGCATCACTTACCAGCTGGAATTGTGCATTGCGCAATCCAAACACTCAGCACGCCAACCTGGATTTCGCATTACACAATTCCAACAACCATCCAACCTCGCATCAGCCCGGACTACCTTTTGCGCAGTTCCGGCAACCGACCTCCCAACCTCCCAGTGAAAATTGCAATCCTTGCCAGTCAATCCCGGGGTATGTAGCATGTCATCCCTCAAGTTTGATTTGGTTTTAGTTGACATATTTCTTGCCATGCATGTTTCCATGTCTATAGATATAGCAGGTGTTCGTTCATCACTGAGCAGTTCAAGATCAATTACCTCAAAGAGAGCAGGATCAAAGGACACTGACAGAAGCGCAATTAGAGCAGCAGTTGAGCGAGTGTTTGCAAGTTTGCCGATCTATGAAGACACCAAGTTGATTGTAGACAAAGACATCAAGCTGAAATGGAAAGAGGTCAATGACGCATTCTCAAGCACATTTGTGGAAGATCTTGAAGACTGCCAAGTCTATGTGAACATTCACAAATTTAGCTTGTATCGGATTTCATGCAGGTATCTTCGTTCCCATGCGTGAACATGATACACTGGATCATCTCGCACACTGATACCGAGATGATCAAATTGAGAGGTTTCAACTGGACATAGATTACTATCTTCAAAGCACAGGACAATCAATAGATGTATCATTTTTTGAAGCTAGTGATCACCATGGAGGCACCTTTCAGCCTACCCAACAGCAATGCCAACTCCAGGGATATCTTGAAGAACTAGGTAAAGGAGCTAGCCAAATTCAGGATGACACCCAACCAGATCTACAAGTGGTCATCTTTGCATGTCGCTTGTATGGCCAATAGAGCACGAAGTCAATCCCACAGAGTTGGGTGATTGCGTTGGATCAACTCGCCAATGAAGGAAAATCATGGAACTAATCTGACATGTTGACTCATAGGCTAAAGGAATAGGTAATAGGAGCTTGATAGCAGCCCAAAGGTTAGGAAGTAGAAATCTACATGTCTGCTTACATCTTGGATGCAATCTGTGCTCATCAACATTTCTCGAGCATGAAGTGGGCATGGATATCGGCAGAAACCTCTGTGAATACTTATTGTAAATTGTTTTCTGAATGCAACTTTAGAGGAGTTATCACACAATTATTAGATCATTTTGTCACCCCAGTGTACAAGATGATATTTGAGCAGGATCCACCTTGCATGTCGAGGGAAAAATGGAGGCACTAATCGATATTGTGGATTGGTATGCCTCACCATTTAGCACCTTCATATAGATGTATAGCACGAAGAAGCCTCCGCATGTGTTTGCCGAAGTTTTCCACGGACAAGCTCGTCATGTAGGAAGTATCATATAACATCTAGGCAAGATTGTTAGCTAGGTTGCACTGGAAGAAGAAGGCACCTTGGCCCACTCTTCCATTACAGATCGGGTTGTATGAGATATGGAACCTCAAGCATGTAGATGTCGAAACAGAGAAGATCAAGAAATATCCTTTCGATGCCCAAAGCTTCAATCTGTATGACCCGCATTGTATTGTGAAATATCACTACGCGAGAGTACAATTTTAGCGAATCCAAGGGGCATGTCATTGGGTGGAGGAAGACCCATGGAGATATTGTTACAACTTCTCTAGGCTCAATGAACCGGTTGACATCATTGTGGAATGGTTAATGAAGCAGCATGAAGCAACATCCAAGAGAGCACCAGCAGCAGCAGAAGCAGAGGTAAACATACTGGCATGTGAAAAATGAAAGAGAAAGATTGTCGACAATGCGGAGGCAGAACAAAGCTGCAAGTTTAGAGCAGACCCACTTTGGCAATAGATGCAAAGAGGAAACAACACAACAAGAGGAATGCGCAAAGGCAGAGAGAGAAACAGAGAATGGAGGAAATAGAGAAGGGGTTGCATGAGTTGAAGGAGCAACTTCGGAAGGAACAGGAGTTGTGCAAATAGGAGAAGGAGGCATAGCAGGGGGCGTAACATGTACAGACAGATGAAATTGCACTCGTATAGGTAATATACTCATCAGAATAACTGTCAACAAGCAGACAAGGTGAGAAGTCACATGAGAAGGACTTCACCCAAGAGATAGAACAAGCACTTGAATAGATGGATACAGATATGGATCGACAAGAGTTAGAGTAGGACATCGACCTCATGCCTTACCACCAAGAGATCGACCCACCAGCTTCACTAGATCTGGAAGCAGATCAAGTCCCAAGCGACCAAGGAGACATTGAGATCCTTAGAGACAATCCAGAAGAAGAGATGCACAACATATCATTCAATGAGTCATAACATAGAGTTGTGCAATCTCACAGAGTATCTACTCTGGATGAAAACATCTCCTGCGTAGTTTGAGGAATGAGTGATCGTATATAACATGCACAAGCATCCAACAACATTGGCCAATGTTACTAGAGCATATGTCGAATCCACTAGCTCGAGTGTTCGCTTCTTGATAGTTGAGAACGAGCGAATGGCTAAGGAGCTACAGACGGCCAAGCAAGGAGGAGAACTAGCTACAACATCCACCTGAGCAGAGTTGAAGAAGGCAATACTAGATGAATTATTGTCCCTTCAGGCAGTCATGCGAGTGTTGTATTCCAAGTTTGGTACCATGAATAAGGCATTTTTCCATCTCAACGGTTGGCAACAACGATATGCTAGGAGGGAACGCATCTTGTCAAATGTACATACTGATGTTGACTACATGCAAACATGGACAAGGAGATATAAGGGAGCCTCATTACACTTTCCTAAGATGATGAAGTCTAGAGAAATCGAGCTGAAGGCATGCATATTGAGTCAGATCCAGAACTATGAAGAGCTCCTGTAGTTCATCACTAGTTTGCAGGCTTCCCATACATGGGTATTTAGGAGTATGGATGTTGTTGTGCACGCACATGTGATCCCATAAATTGGGACATTCACTGAGAAAAATACAAAGGTACAAGTCCAATTGGAGCTTGATTCGTACTTTGACGAGTTGATGTGCATAGCCACCAACATAGACTTGGTGATCAGTGCAGACACCATGCATCAGTATGTAGCTGGTTTGGCCGCACTCAAGACAATGATGTGGATGTTATTAGATGAGTTGGATAGAGGAGCTAGAACAGTGTACCCAGATGCTATAGAGGCAAGAGTTCCTTTCTAGAAAGATGTCACGATAGAGTACACGGACACCATCGCGGACTACTGAGATTGGCATCAGTTCGCTACTATCGACCACCATGAGGATGTTGAAGAGTTGGTCTTCCCACGGTTGTCCGAGTCATAGTGATGTCTTGCATGGCTTGCTCAAGCCTATTTTGTCTCACATGATGATCCAGGTGGATATTGGTGGCCACCCACCAATTCCACTTAAACCCCTACTATTGTTTCTTTCATTTTTTCAGTTTCCTTAATTGTAGTACAATTTACTATTTTTAGCAGTTTTTCAGGTCCTAAACTTCTAGAGTCGTTTTGAGGCCCTAAACGACGTTTTTTTGGCAATATTGTAATAGCAATTTTCTGTCAAAAACATCTTTTATGTTGTAGTCCTTAGAGAGATGTTTTCGACGGGGTATCATGCACGTCAAACAGAGATAATATGACCAAGTTGCGACCTTAGGAAGTTGGTTGTCCAACTAACCCCAACAGGGCCCATAAAATCTTGGTGTTACATCTCCTCGAGTTAGGGTTTTGGTTGTTTAGGATTTGCTCTTATTATTCAATAATAAAAAGACCCTTGAGCCTCATTGTAAAGTAATTCAAAGGCATGTAGCCGCCACATCTCTTCTTAGAGATAAGCTACCATCTCGAGCTAGTCTTATTTCCATTTTGTTTGTAAGCATATTTCAGTATTTGATATTAATGAAATGAAGTATTATATCCACTGCATCTTTGTATCTATGGTTATATTTGTAATTTGTTGCATTCTTATTTAAATTTGAATCAATGGCATCATAGTGGTCTGCTCTTTCTCTCTTTTTCTTTGCATGTCCCCAACGAGGTCTGGATATAAGGAGTTAGGGCTTGAACTGGTCGAACCTTTGCAAGACTAGCCTCGCAAATCCCGACAGCCTCCCATGGCGGATGAAAAGAAAGACGAGGGGGTAGGAGATCCTATCAAAATCTTGCTCAAAGAAGCCCTCGAGTGACAAAGGAATGCGATGATGGGTAACTTTGCCCAGATCCTTTAGCGGCTACCTAAGGGCGCACTTCTACTTCCGGCAGCTACTCTGGAAGTGCCACACCCTTTGAGGTACAAGTTAACTTTGAAATTCCCATATTTGAGGGTCAAATAGATGCAGACGCTGTAGATAAATGGTTAAATCTGCCAGAAGGATATTTTTCCATTCATGATTTTTCCAGCTGGGAAAATATCACTTTTGCACTTCTCAAAGCAGTCACCCACATTAAGGACTGGTGGGAAACTGTTATGAAACCAGCTCAAAAAAAGATAGAAAAGATAGATCAACACCTTAGAATTCAGCCTCTTCGAGGGGGCAACCTCCTTTACATTACATAAACGAACAATTCTTCGATGATTCAAATGAAAAAACCTCCTTTCTAAATATAGGAGTCTAAGGAGTCACAATATAACCCAGCCGACCTAACAATAATAATATAAAGCCACAAAAATAACAATAGAGGGATTCTATGGGGCATAGTAATAACAATATGGGGACAATAGGGGCACAAC